>DWKA01002216.1:0-10989 GCA_018249155.1 Panoquina ocola ocola
TGAGATTCTATACAAAGAATACGAAAATCCGTTGCGTGCGGTGCGGACGGTGCGGAGATATGGACGCGTAGTATTATGACTTCATAGCTCTGTGCATAGCGTGATGGACGATGAACACAAAGATTAGCTAATAAAAAACAAAGTCACACACTATGTACATAGTAACAGCAAAAACTAACTATAATTATGGGCTTCCATTACTATAGAACAGAAGCTTTTCTGTTCCGGGATGGGTTAAATAAAATATTTTCGGTTAAAGGAGGAAAGAAGGTATTTTTTGTAGTCCAGGGATTCCTTATTCCTAAAAATTCTCTACGACAAAATGTTACATACGTGTGCGCAAGACCTTAATTTAAAATAAATTTGTCTATGATATTTTTTGTATAGGGCAACATAAAACTGAAGTAAAAAGACCGACTGAACACTGAACGTGAACGATTGAATTACACTGTGGAGTGAGCAGTGAAGTAGGCCAATTCTGAATTCGCCATTTTTACTTTTCAGTGAAAGGAGATTTTATAAATTGTCAGGCTGGAGGACGAGGAATATTTTAAGAAAAGTGTGTCATTTCATTTCATTTATAGTAGTGGTGACTATTGTTGAGAGAGTTCTAGTATAATAGTGTGATTTTATTTCATACTAACGTTTTGTATGTAGTGCTATTCCCCGTGGTAAGATTGCTCGTTGGTGTGTCGCTTCAGCTAATTCAATGGCTATGATATCGGAGTTCTAATCAATCGTGTCGCTCGACGTCCCGCGAACGGAATAGTTACGAGGAAGCGAGGCGACGCCGTTAGAAATGAGCAGGCCTCAAGGCGGACGGATACAAGTCCCTGATGACCTCCGAGAGATCTTACTGGAATTTACCATAAGCTACCTTCTGGAGCAGCCAGGAGACGTGATCAACTACGCGGTCGAGTTCTTCACAAGGTTACAGAACAACCGGACCACGACCATCGTGAGGGGGCCTTCGGCCGGCACGCCCGATGAGTCGATAATATCTGACGAGGAAGGTACATATTAGCTCATATTACGTAGACTGACTATATTTCTGATGGGAGAAGAGAGTGGACGTCAAGGTTGGTGTTAGTAGGAGTTGTGTGGTAATAGCTACTTCACACGAGTGTACTGAATACGAAATCGTTTGGCTAAGTAGTTGTACAGGCTATTCAGTAAGTGCAGGACAGGGCTGAATTTCAATGACTATATGAATAGAATATGAATGGCTTTCCTCAAGAAATTCAACACTTGTTTTTGAAATAATACCAACATGTTGCAAGGTTTAAGTGGAGTTTGTTTCGTATGACTACAGGCAGTGTTATTGGAATACAGTACTGATAACATTTAAACAATCTATAGAGTATTTTTTTAAAGTCTTACATTTTATGTTATAATGAAGATTGGACTAATCAATTTGAAACAAATTCATTTAAATTTCAAACCTACACCTGATGTCAAACTGAGAATAGGATGGCCAAGTGTTAATAACACATAATAGAATGTATAAAAAAAAACAAATTTAACTGAAAATCTTTTTGAACTCTGTTTTGAAAAACATGATATGAAGAGAAATATTTTTCTATAATATTAGCTAGAATCAAAACAAATAATTTTTGAATGAATTATACATAGTTGCAATCATAATATCAGTTTTTATATATTTTTTAATTTTGTACGACACTTACTGACTTCAACCCATTAATGGCTCAATATAGGGTATGGGTCTCCTAGTAACTGAGGAGGCCTAGAGCATACTTCACTATGCTACTCCAGTGCAGATGTTGAAGTATACAGAATTATATGCACCAAGATACATAATAAATGCCTCAAATACTGTCCTACAAAGTAATGAATTAATCAAAATACTGCTTTGTAAGGATTATTTTAATGTTTTAATGGTTTATGCATTAATGTTGCATATTATGAAAACATTTCAACTTTAACATCAACATTTTCTTATATGGATTACATAATGTATGAGGAATAATAATTATAATTGATATAAACTGCCCTAATCACCAACAATTATTACATGTAAACAAAACTCAAATTGCATTTAACAGACCCCTGTATAATTAACCAATACTATTTTAGCCAACAGTTGTCATTAAATGTTTGGTTGGATGCCAATACCATTTCTTTTTATGATGTATTAGTTCACACAAAAACAATTTGGCTAAATTATCAGGTTTGAGCTAATATTGCATAAAGCAGACAAAATATTAGTTCCACATTTTATTAAATATTGCATCTTATCAGTATGATAAGGTACTTGGAAACTTCAATGCGTGATTTATTAATTAAATTAAAAACCACCGGTATGTTTGATCCATCGAGTGGGCAATCACAGTTGCCGCACAGTTCTAAAAATTCCATGAGCCAATGTACACAAAAAGTAACCATTTGGGTGAGACATAAATTTACTGTGTTTACTATAAACTGATCTCATTTGTGTGTTTGTTTTTTTAACGCTTTGAACTTGTGTGATGATGAGATTGGCTTATTTTTTCCCGAGTCGCAGCTCAGTTTTAGTTTAGAACTGTAACAGATGTTGGCCTCTTTTATGTGTTACAAGCTTGAGACGCACAAACTGACAAAGACACTGATACAATGAGCTACAGGTGCTAAGTAGACCTTGAGCGTATTTATGTAAAGAAAGATGTTTTGTGTGGACGTGTTATCTGTAATATGAAATCATACTTCCTTTTATTTTGTTAGTTATCAACATTGTGTATTTATTGTGTTGTTTTTATCGTTGAATACTATGTTTTTGCCTTGAATATTGACTATTGATTTAGAATAACCTAACACATAAAACACAGATTTTATTTTGTAAACTTTGTACTCAAAAAAGACTTGAAGAAAGCAATCCAAAATAGATGTGTAATGCCGTCATTAGTATATTAGAAACAAGGCCGCCGTCTCGTAATGACGCGCATCCTGAATTACACAGTACTTTGTGGTCATAAGTTGTCCCAACAAGGAAATGTAGAGTACACTCTATCTCTGGAATCTCTGTGGTTTTGAGTATAAAATTTCTCTTAATACATAATACAATTGTTGAAACATTATAATATGATGTGAGATATTAATTTATTTTCCCTTGAAAGATTACAGAAGTCACATATTAATTTCATGGTAGTTAATAAACAATGTAGTAATCTGGCCCAAAAACATATTGGTGCAAATGGTGTAATTAAAATAAAAAGAAATATAGACAATGTCACCCCAGCCTTCCAATTATCTCTATACAGAAGAATCCCACCATAACAACCTGCCTTTGTGGTATAATAGTATAGAAATATTGATATTGCAATAAGGTTCTTAATTTAATTTCTAACTGCATGTTACACCTTACATACAACCTCTTTTTAGTACATACCACCAAAAGGTCAGGGCACACTAGCGAAAATGATTATTATACTAATATCATTACATGCAGACAGGGTGAGCCACTCGCGTTCCATTGGGACAAATTAATTTAGAGTACTTTATCACCATAATTACAATTACCAACCATAAATGTCCCATATAATTATAGTTTTTGCCAGCTCATTATTTGAGTGAGAATTTACCTGGTTCGCTTTTAATAATATACGTAGCTCATTAATTGAGTCCATTGTTCATATAATTAAAATCGCACCTACGCACCGTTAAAATATATAATATGCTATTACTAAAGAGTCAATTGTGCCGCTGCATTGCCGGCCTACTTGCATGATGTGGGGTTCTTGTTTGTACATGCTTGGGGCATGTTGGACCACACTGTTCCTTTTCGGTCTTTTAATGATTCAATTAAAGGCAGAAACATAGTTAATGACTACTATTTAAAAAAAATAGACTGTTGGACATAAATAAGCTCCAAGTATACAAAACGCTCATATCAAAGATTTGCTAACTTCCAGCTACTAACCAGTCATGTATCGAAATGACGACCATCGTATCTTATCCTTATTAAAGTATTACCATTGCGAGTATTACTTTTAAAGTATTATCAGCATTAGTATTACTTAAAGAGTATTATCAGTATTAGTATTACTTTTAAAGTATTATTTTTAAATTTGGAACACCAGAGCCGCCTGTGGCGCGCTTCAACAACCGCCGCAAGTCCGTGTTCGCGGAGACCTATGACCCGGAGGAGGATGACTCTGACGAGGGTGCTCCGGCGGTGTTCCCCAAGTCGGACGCCCAGCGCGCGAGACTCGCCGAGGCTGTTCGGAGCATACTGCTGTTCCGCTCGCTCGATGCCCAACAGATGCAACAGGTCAGTTACGGAACTTTATCATTCTCATATTCAAAAGTAATATAATACTATCTCTGGTCTCACAATGAAATAGGAAGGATTGATTGATCGTGTCGCTGTCTTTGGCATTGTTTATGAAGTTACAGTGAAGTAGATGAGAGTGCGAATAATCGATGCTATCTTTAATTATGAGACTCAATTGTACTGTTTCTGATAATTAACTTTTCACTTATGTATTTTCTTGTCTCTTTTTCCTACCTAGTTCTGATCCCCAGTACAGGGTCCTATTTATCCAAGGCACACTATTATTACGTTCGGTAGTGTAAATACAAATTAAATGTATGAAATTTAAAGAACATGGAGAAAATTAAGCTTATGTAAAAGTGTTAAAAGTAATTGATAAGGAACTGTTTTTGATACATTTTCAGTAAACCGGCTTTAACGCTTACGCCGAAACGCGCGATAAATCATAATGCAAAAGACGTTGAGATTATACTGTCTTACGGCGCATATTTGTTGTGCTTATGTTCATATTAGACGTTAGAAATTTGGTTTCTGTATTTTTAACCAAGATTTATCATACTATTTTACTTGCAATAATTGCTCATACGCATACCATACTCATAATATCGCAATGTGCTCCACCAACGCAAACTGCCAATCTTTGTCACGGGTGGGGTAAAGCAAATCACATGTCATGTTGAATGAGATGTTGATGTCATGTTGGTGTCGATGTCATGTTGTCACCTAACGACTGTTGTGGGCATCAAACCTAGGTTCCCCAGAATAATCACAGATGTGACAACGATGATGTTGGTATATCTATATTGTATACGATTGATGATGGTGTTTGTGATTCATGCAATAATAATTATCGTCCTATCTTTCCTTCAGAAATCACATCCCTTAGTATCCCTATTCCTAAATTATCTAACATCCACCATCAAGAAAATATCTTTAGGGCATTTTTAAAATGTGTATAGGGTTGTTATTTATTTGTGGATCGATTGAATTGATTACATAAGTGTTATTATTTATTTTGTTACATTTGGCGTCAACCCATTGATGGTCCACTACTGAGCACGGGTCTCTCCTCGTAATTGAGGAGGCCTAGAGCATATTTTTTTACATTTAGTTACAGTAATAATGTAATTATGTATGATGATGATGTAACCCGTTTTTGGCATCGACCACATTCATTAAACCGTAATGTTGTGTGGTGTGTGCAATAACCTCGAACCAGAAAATATTGTTATTATGCGTAGTAACTTTTGCCCGAGTACTTTTAACTGATATTCATGCCCTATTTTACCACCGAGGCCTCCAAGAGCCAAATATTCGATATAAATGGTTTAAATTATACGATTAACTCAATGACGACGAAAAAACACTTGTTTCCAGTCATTATCAGAACGTCAGTGTCAAGTTAAGTTCTTTACTTCGTGAAATAAAAGATGAACATAATAATTATATAGGTAATCTGTGAATATTGTATACGTTCGTTTTAAAACGAAACGATTAACTCAAATGCGACGAAACATAACAATAGTTTACAGACATTATCAGAACGACAAAGTGTCAAGTTAAGTTCTTTACTTGTTGAAATAAAAGTCAAACATAATAATAATATATAATCTGTGTATACTGTTTAAGTTTTTCACGGTCCGTAATCCACAGAACCTTGATGTAAAGGGTTATATAAACTAACGACGCATTTTACCACTCGTTTTCACCAGCTAACATTAAAGTTGTCTGTATCATAAACATACATTGTGCGCTAAACTTGCGCCTTAGTTTTACGACGTCTTCAACTTCCACCATTAACAAAAGTTTCCCAAATGGGTCTGAATTGTTTACTGTGTTTTGTATTTGTACATAATATAGGCCCTTGGCCCTTGCTCTTGTCACATTATACGCGGGAACATGTTCACTAATGTGTTACAAGTGATATTATATGGATGTTAGCTGTCATAAGTTGAGCGCGCTAAAATACTAATTGGCCGGAAAAATATTTTTGTAAGAGTAAGTTGGTAACGCGTTAATTAGAGTGCACTTTATATCACTAACATTAACGCCTATCAGAAACATTATTTAGACGTAACGTATGAATAGAATAAACTTTAAAGTCAAGGTAAAGAAACTTTGATTGCACTATCGGTCAATGAACATTGATCTATGATTAGATGAAAATCTCGGTGTAGATATGATGTACACAACTGGTGAAAATATCAAAGGTCAAGAGTAAAACGCACTTGATGCTCTTAACTTCGTATATTTACCTCTTGTGAGCGGTACTGAATAATTAGAAAGATATGAGATATATTATGTAGCATTCCATGTTACTCCACAAACATAGTATGCATTGCAGACTAATTCGTGGTAAACAAGTTTAGTACCTACGTGTTTGAAAAATGTTGGCACTTGACTATTGCGAATAAAGTATTTTTGGGTAAAATTAAAATTGTAAGAAAATTTGCATTTCTTAGTGTACATCATATTAATGTGAAGTATGTATTACCTTTTCCATTCATTTGCTAGGGTCTACTACAATTTATAAATGTATTTTAATATTAACCCTTTAAATGTTTCGTATACGGTTTGTGTATGCGCTGATCCATAGGTCAACATGTCCTTTGAGAAAATCATTTGGAATCAGCCACTCTGTCGCATATATTTCAAGTTTCAACCCAATCGGAATTCGCACGACGCGAGACAAGGAATCACGAAATCATTCTGTTCCTTATACACTCTCGTTTTATCTTTCAACCCATAATAGGAATTCTACGACATGAAACAAGGAATCACGAAATCACGTCTCTACACTCTCGTTCTCCATTAGTGTGTAGAGGCCGTGTAAAGTTACACGCACGTGACTTTATATCTGTGACGTCACCCCCCAGGTACTCGACGCGATGTTCGAAAAGCGCTCCGAGCCCGGCGAGTACGTGATCCGGCAAGGTGACGACGGTGACAACTTCTACGTCATCGAGAACGGATCGTTCGACGTGCTGGTCACCGGAGATGATGGCGTTGAGAAGGTAAGGAGTTTCATATGTTTAACCTTTCGACGATAGAATTTCTATTTTGTCACGTTTCTCGGCAGTCCATGGGTTAAATGTCACGTTTATTGTCACCGATGTCACTATGTATTATATTTCCGCAGCGCAGAACAATTGCGCTAATATTATTGTGTAGTCTTAGGTTTATCAAATTTATCCCCTCGTCTGTTTCAAACGAGCTGACTATGCCACCGTCTCCTGCCGTCCATGGACACCCGTGACGGACCTCGAATGGGACAGTGGGAGGGTTAATAAGGTTAATGAGTACTGTTATTATAAGGTGTTAATATGAAATTAGTTGTTATAATTCGTTACTAACAGGACAGAATGTCAACGATGTCACTATGGATGGATACGCAGCGCAGAACAATTGCTCTAATATCATTGTGTGTAGTTATCCAGTGTAACAAATATATCTCCCCGATCTGTTGTTTGAGAATGGCAACCTAATTGCGTTATTCATATTCAAATTATCTAACCTTATAGTATTTGTCATTCTCAAATAACAGATGAGGGTATAATATTTGTTGTATCTAGTCTCGTATAAATACTAGTTGTTATTCACGACTTAGGTCATAGGTGTCTACGCGTGGAATGTTGAAATTTAAGGTTACAAGTACTTTTTGATGCTAAACCTAAAGAAAAAATGTTGTCATTTTTTTCTAGATAGGGACATTTTGATAACTTAGCGGTATAAATACATACAAAGTTTAGATCGAATCTTATTACACCTACTTTAATTTTTGTATCTAATTGTTATGTAATACACAATATTATTTAATCACTGTGGGTCGGATATTACGTGATGCAAACATGAACATATCGCGTCTTTTCAGGACAAATTTACATAATTCGCGCACACTTTATTTCATTTTACACATGAGTGTGAATTTTACACTGTTTGCATATAAACTATGCACTTTCCATTATTAAGACATCTGTTTAGATGGAGTGTTTAACAATATAAAAGATAGTTGGATAGTATAGCTATACCACCATTATTCTTTGTAGAAAACCAAAGAGCATAGGTTTTTTATTTAATTTTTTTTACAAACACTTTTCAAAAGTCAAACTACTGCTTCGCCAAGATGTGCCCAGTAATATCTAATTATCATAGTATTAAACTATCAATTATATTTGTCATTATTTTATATTCGTTTTGATAACCGTTTTGATAGTCATAGGCCCGTAACTTGCTAAAAGTTTGAAAGAGACAGTTAAATCTGAAGAACAAAAAGCAGAGTAAAACGACTTCTGCGCATCTAATGTCTTTTTTCCAGACTCTTGTCAAGTTACGTGACGACTATACCTTTTTGGTATAAACGCTAACTATGACGTCACAATATGGCGTTATCTGATTGCTGTTCAAGATTTTAGGGTACAACATTTTCATACAAATGTCCTGCAACTTATAAATCTTGATTTAGTACCAATAATCTTGGCGTAGCGTGTGTGACCTTTCCTATCGAGCCTGTTGAAGGCAAGATAGATGTGTGACATTCACCGAAAACCGTGCGTGGTGTTAGGATAAAGGTTATGTAGGATAGGATACTTGGACGTGTACCAACGTATAACGAACATTACAAGATTTACAAGGCTGCGTTCCGTAGTTAGTTCTAATGCAATGTTTTAAACCAAAGTTAGACATTACGAAATTCAGGATTAAAATAATCGTATTCGCTTCAATGGTTTTGATCAATCCTGCTTATTATAAGGTGGTTTTAGTGCTTTTATGTCAGCCCTTGTGGCTTGCGGTGCATTATTTATTGAAAATATACCATAGATGTTTAATGTACCGTGGCGTCAGGTGAGGAATAAATCCAACAGATTTGCATTAATACGCAAGCCTAAAAAATGAAGCAGGTAATTCAAATATCCTTTATTGTGGCCACGTAACAGATTATTGTTTCTGATATATCGTCCGATTCGCACAAATAGCTGCCTTATTAATCAAAACAACGATCTCTATCAGATTACCTTTGAATAGAAATTACTAAAGTAGTCAAGATCCTATTAGTTCTTACTAATCCAATTGATAAACCTATTGGTATATACTTTTCTCGTACTTAAGAGCTGCTGTGGAGATCGCTAAGCGTAGACGAGATGTATGAATTGCGAAATTTTATTGGTTGTTGCGGGCCTTTTGCTGAATTTAAAACAAATACAACAATCTGCATACAAGATACACAACAAGGCCTTGCGGTCTTGTTTCCTTTTGGTAGTTAAACGATGTTGGTCTTCGAGTAGCAAAAACTTCCACTTACTTCGGTCTACTCCCCGTAATAGATTACGGTCGCCTTCTCAATTACGAGGGGCGATCTACACTGTAATGGGCCGCTAATTCGTGGAAACCCGTCTATAATTAGCCAATGAGTTGGATACGAGTACCTCCTTAGATAACATGTTTCCTTGGGTATGTCGAAAGTTCAACTGTTCCCCTTGTGTTGAATCAATCAGTTTACGTCTATTGTGCGGTACACGTAAGTCGTATGTATAGTCGTAACAAGTAACTTGGAAAGACGTAGAAAGAGACATTAGATGCGCTGAAATCGTTTTGCTCTGCTTTTTGTTCTGCGCATCTGTCTCTTTCTGATTCTTGAAGTACCTTGCACATGACTATATTATAATCCTTACAACGACATAACATTATATCGACGGTTCCCGGTCTATTTGCATTAAGCGACATCAGGGGCGATATTGAGTTGTATACATATTTAGAATCAGTTAAATTTTCTGCATCGTTTGAGTCGGGTTTAAAAAAAGTTTAAAAATGTCGCTTAATGCAAATAGACCGGGAACCGTCGATATCTGTGTCCTCACGCTGTCTCCTCGCCAGTTTGCTCTCAATGTTTCTTTGACAACCTGAATCAAATTTTACCTGGCTCAATTGTTACATAACCTCTGATGCTGACTGCCCGAGATTCCTGTGTATTGATTTTTTTATAAATAGCCGAGATACGATCAGATATCTGACCCACCTGGTGGACGGTCACGGGTGATAGACCGTAGTAAGTAGTAATACTAGTGACGTGTGTAAAACTACTGGGTTATTTTTATTGACCAAGCATATTATAATTAATAGAGCGATAATGTTATATGATTTGTTCGAAAACAATTTACGTCAAGAAACTGCACTGATCGCTGCGTTCTGATTGGCCGACACACAGCTCACTTGATCACTTACTCTATATGGTTATAACTCTGCTCGATATTTTTATTGCTGACTCTACGGCTTTAAAGTAAATAGCGCAGGAATCACGGTTTGATACAGAAGGTTAGGGGCAAAGTATGCTGGGTTTGTGCAGGTTCCAAAATTTTATCTACATAATACAGAGCCCACAAAAATGCGGCTAATGGTGCCTAAACTTTCTCTGTTCTAGCTTCTTGGTCCAACCCTGGTGATATTTATTAAAATTTATTTTAACTTTGATAAATGGTATCGATAAGGTAAATCGATAAACGATTCCGATGTAATTCGCAACGCATACTCGGTTTTTATTCCTGGAGATGTAAATAATCAAACATTATACCCGATGCTCCTTTACATTCATTATAGACCAGAATTAATGTCTTATAGAATTCAAGTTCAAAATTAAACGACATCTGTTCAACAGTCGACTTGCAACAATTTTGTGTACGTTCTAGAATACGCGTATCAGAAAATAAGAAATTTAAATCTCCAAGCAG
>DWKA01002217.1:0-10989 GCA_018249155.1 Panoquina ocola ocola
GCAAATTAATTATCATTTGTTTCTGTTTAGGAAAACATAGTGGGGAAACCTGCACACCTGGAAGCTCTCCATAATGTTTTCAAAGGTGTGTGAAGTCTGCCAATCCGCACTTGACCAGCGCGGTAGACTACGGCTGGATCCCTTCACATTGTGAGGGGAGATCCAAACCCAGCAGTGGGAAAAATATGGGTTGTAATGATGACGATTATGTGAAGATGTATTCATGATTATTTTGAAAAACTGAAATTAGTGAATCTATTGCGGGAAAGATAGGGAATTCACTCCTTAATATTGAAGTGGTGTTAGTGGTGTAATGTGATATGCAATTCAAGAAAAATTGTGACAGAAACTGACAAATGGAGCTACGGTTCAGCTGAGGATGGAGTGGGGCGGGAAAAAGATGGGCAATTTATCTTAAACCATACCGTAGATACGAATCCATGCTGAACTTGCGGAGAATTTCCAAATACCTACTACATCTAAAACTATTCATACAAACTTGCAGTTTATTTTAGTTTCCGTTTCCACCCAAATTTGGCATTCAGCACACGAGCGCACACGTCGCTGATTGGACCGAGTCCGCGCGCGCTGATTGGCCCACAATTTGACAGTAATGGCGTTAACTCTAACAAGCTTCGAACAAAATCTATCTTAAAGATAACATCCATTTTAATTTGGATCTTATGGTAAACGCATACAGTTAGCTTTCGCAAGTCCACACATGTCGGTTAAGCCGTTTTGCACCGCACAGTCTCCCCTCTGGACAGATGTTGCTACAGTGTAGAAACAATTTCGCCCACAGCGCGTTTCAACAGCTATTGTGTAACTTTATTTTTTGTATTATTTTGACTAATTCTTTTGTCGTGCGGTTGGTTAGATTTTATCGTCGAGGGTGAGTTAATTCATTGGATGCGTTTTTGTTCCGCTACCGGTCTCGAATAGTTTTTGTAAAATGTTATTTCTGACTGGATAATATCATGATTATTAGTGTTTATTTTTACAGCGTACGTACTTAGATACTGATCATTTTGTGTTATTGATGCTACTCCAAATTATACTACTATTAAATGTTAGCTGGAATATAACAAGCAGGCTTACATTGGCCACGTTATAAAAATTATTAGCTATCACAAACGGTACGTACCTAATGTAATTTTAATAAGCATATTATCGAAACAATGGTAGAGACCATTTTTTACTCCGTGTATTTTTAAATTTCACATATAAAGATTTCTTTACAGTGAAAGAGCGATGCATGGAGGTACCTACATATATAACAGCTAAATAAGGCCTTATTTTCTGAGTACTAAAAACCTAAAATAGTGCTAGGGGAGTGTTGGTAGAGCTTCGTAATCTTTAACAAAATCATCGTAATCTTTAATCTGTCGCCATTTGTTCCATTTTTTAATTAAATAAAATATTAGGTAGGTACGTATTAAGTAGATGTTTACTTAAACGTTCCCTGTAAATACCGAGGACCTTAATTTCCGAGGCTGGGGTCTAGCTGTAATCCTACCGTGAGAGAGGCGTTGGGACAAATTGATGTTTACTCTCAGGTTTTGAGTCGTGAAGACTAGGGCCCTACTGTCACGTGCTCTGTCGCTATCTACTACAATATGAATAGTTCATTTAAATATTAGTTAATAGGCAGTTACCTACTCTACACGTACCAAGTACGACTCTACCTGCAATAAAATTTTGTAACTTAATAAGTATTTAGCAATCCAGTTTTATATCTCTTAGGATAAAAACACGATTTAAATAAACTAAAAAAAATTGGAAAGTAGATAGATACCTACTACCTACCTAAACAAAATTAATACCTACCTAAGTACCTACCTACCTACTAAGGCACTAACATCTATTTTATTTAGCATAATTTAGTAACCGGTCGGATTACTTTATCCGGACATAAAAGATAGAAGAGCAGCCGGCAGGCGCCTCGTCCCAATAATTACATGTAGCAGTTTTTCCGTGACTAAGCTGGCGTGTTATATTCCGGCAGACCGCCCTCTTAAGTGTTATATTTTTTATTTTATACTTTTTAATAATTCGCGCGGCGTAGCGGCCGGTACTCCACTCGAGCGCGGTCCCAAAAAATCTCGAATATCCACCCATGTGTCGCAATTACTCAGGCAAATTTATGGGGGTTCAGTAGCCCAACTCCTACTGTACTCGTAAGTAATTAACGCTTTTTGTTGCTACGAATAGATAATGCTTGCTATTTGTGCGGCTGTACGACCATGCGAAGTGCGGCTGTCGCAGTTCTGTGGATTCTTTAATTACTATAGTTTACAACCACATAATTAAATCCCTAATAAAACAATAATACAAAATATTTGACAAGTAATTCCATATTATATTTCATTTTTTTTATGTAGCTAATATGTTATTAATGAGAATATAATTATAATATATGTAACGTAGTTACCTCCCTAAATCAATTTAATTAAAACCCTTATGAGTAGGTACCTACGTTACTAATGAGTGTAGGTACTATGTGCGCACGTAATTATGTATCCTTACTTTGATATGCCTTTGTATGTATGTACCTAATAGTAATTAAAGGGATTACGATAATTATTAATTAAGCTCCATTAGCCTCGCTGGTTGGTGCTAAACGGAAGCAATCGGATGATGTAATGAGTAGGTATTTAGTTAATTAAATTGTCGTAGATGAATATCTTGGTCCACTATAATTAATATATTTACTAAAAACCTATAGAATTAAAGTTTTGTAGGTGGGTAGATAAAATTAATTGTACATAAAAGCTAATGTAGCAAATTAATATCTGTCCAGCGCCCGCGGATCTCTAAGCCTGGCTAACAAAACCGCCATTTGACGTGACGCATTATTATGTATTTTGGAAAAATCTATTGTTTTGTAATCTCCCCAGGCTCTTGAACGCTCGAGTGTCGCCATTGAACGCCCTGAAATGTTCTATGTGAGCTCATTGTGCGCTCCGCATTATGTGCCACGCATGTGCCCGGGATGAAAGGTGCCAACATTATATAATTTTCGTAATGAAGCTGAACGAACGCCCTCAGCGTGCCAGTCGTGCCAGTCGGGCCACGATTTTTGTCTGCTTTTTTAGTTTACAAATCGAGCACATTCATTTACGAATTCTTTTAAATTTATGAGTGCGATGTAACTAATATTTTGTTTGTGTGAACATATATTTGGAAAGTACCTGCATATGATTTGTATTTCAGGTCATATCACTTTGAGTGTGCAAATCTTCGTTTTAGTATGTTTTATTTTGTAAAACAATGTTATCGGTCAATTTTGATCTAAGAAATTAGGCGAATAAAACGCTGCAATGCTACGAATTAGGCTCCCTTTCGTTCAAACAACTAAGGTATCATTAGGAAGTAATGTAACATGAGTTTAAGCATATAGTTTTGATTTTTATCCATGGAAAGCCATTGTAGCTCCGACAATTGTGCGACATAAATTAATTTAGATACTACTGTTTAATTACAATATTTAGAGCAGGAAATAAGCATGTAACTGTGAGAAATTTTTCGTAACTTATTTTGTCAATAACTAACTTTACCTACGACTAAAAGTGTATGTTACTCGAAAAATATATATGCTTTTGTAAGTACTCTTCGAGATACATTTTCCTACCAAAGTTCATAAAGCCGTTATAATAATTAGAGCCAGAGACGTACCAACTTACCTATAGATAAACGTTAGAATCCTTGGAAAGATATAGCATTTTACACAGGAGGCAGGTACTTGTTTGGTTAAAAATTAGGTACCTCCGTCAAACAGTTAGGTACAGTCTCGAGCATAAAATTTCAGTTTCATTCTAGCAACGATAAGTATACAATCATGAGATATTTATTTCATTCGCCTTTTTAATAAGATATTAACATAAATCACATATGATTAAATAAAGTGGTTAACAACTAGAGATAATAAGAGAGATAACATGAGATAAGTGCATATTTGTAGAGAAAATGTTTCAGAAAAGTAGGTATACCTATTTATTACAAAAGAGACTACGATTTAGTTAGTATATTTTATTCTTACTTTTATCGGGTTTATATCATTCGATTACGATAATAAAACTGAAGTACCACAATACATTGAAAAGATACGGTGCCATTCTATAGCATTAAAAAAAAGAAATATTGCCAAGTCAAAGAACAATACAAAAAGCAGCGCAATATCAAAAGGTACATTAAAACCTTTGAACTGCCGAGCTACATATTACTGGAGCCAGAACCGATACATGGAGAATTTCTGAAATCACAGCAACAATTCACATCAAACGGAAATATCCTTTGTGTCTCAAGAACGCGTTTCCCCATTGTTTCGCGGAATGCAACCATTAGTGGGCAACAATCGCGTAAAGCGCGCCAAAGCGGTCTAACAGATCGCGCGCCATTTTCGTTGAAGAGGATGAAAGTCTGTGGCTGTGCCTGTGTGCTACATTTCAAAAAGTATAATTATTCCAAATTCGAAAGCATAAGGGTCGAATGTCGCCATATAATTTATTACGATTGTATCCACACTCTCGGTTGTCTGTGCTTTTATCATATTCGTTATTTTCAGTGATCGTTTGTACTTGTTTCGTGTTCAATTTACTATATAGATATACGGAACGGCTCACATCAGTTCCTCACTTGGAAGATATTGTACTTATTTTTTTCTTTGACACTTATTATTATCGTATCTGTACTGATATTATAAAACTGAAGAGGTTGTTTGTTTGTTTGCTTGAACGCGCTAATCTCAGGAATTACTGGTCAGATTTAAACAATTCTTTGAGTGTTAGATAGCCCATTTATCGTGGAAGCCTATATAACATCGCGCTATGATGAATAGAAGAAGAGCGGTATATACTTTATTTTTCCGAGGCGAAGCGAGGGCGGGCAGCTAGTACAATATACCCAAGTATCTTCACTTTTGGTGGATGTCTAATCGATGATATTATTATTGATGAATAATCCGTGTAATTAATAATACCGTGTTATACATTCGCAATACAAACTTTTTAGTATCTTACTTTATCTATAGATAATTATATTACTAGCAACCGGAGTAGGTATACATTGTGAATAGGTAATTAAGTCAAAATAAAACTCACAATGACGATGTGAATAACATTTTACGTATAATTAACTAAATGTTCATCCACTGTCTCGGGTGTCGGCTTGCACGCAATGTGCGAGTACAGGCGAATGCTTCTGCCTTCGTTAACCACATGTAGATAGCTTGCAAGAAAATGCACCATCTGGATACTAAATCTGATAGTTCTCATACGTTTTTGCGTATGAGTAAGTTATGTGCCTCCAAGAATAATTTTTGAGTATTACGTTACTGAAGTTACAACAAATGATAGGATTTTTTCTCTTAATAAATCTTCATTAGAAATGGATTATAATGAGATTGCTGGTATCATAAACATTCCAAAGTCAATAATATTAATTAGTCACAAAGTTACTTAGCTCCAAAAAGCAACTGTTTAACTTAAAAAATATATTATCTAAAATTTTTATTCAAAAATTAATTAAAATCTTTTCCGTTTCTTTCTTTGTATTACGATTCAAAGAATAATACAAGTAAATTGACATATTAATAGAACGAAGGAAGTATAAATATTCCAGTACATCTCGAAACATCCCATCGTTCAAGAGAGGTCACTAAAGTGACCCTCATACATATTACAGTGTCATAATACAGGAGTCCGGGATACCTCCAGGGATCCATTGATTCTGTTTTGGCATTAATAGTGTATCACCGACAACCGCGAAGCCCGCCCCTAGTAGAAATGTTAGGGCCATTACTGTTTCCCTACTTTAGAAATATTTTATAGTTAATAATCAACTTGTGCAACTGGGATTGAGAAGGCTGTTTTGTGTTAAGTGCATTAAATGCTCACGCCCGACATTAATAATCGATCTAATCCAAAATCGATTGAAGATTGCAAATGTCATCCAAATATATGAAAACGTTTGACATTTGCGATTTGGAATAGATCGATCATTAATTTCGAGCGTTAGAATTCTTTCTCTAATCTCTCGCCGGCAAAAAAACAGTGTAAAACGAAATAGAAACTGACTTTGCAAATAAGGTGATTAAAGAAGTTTAAACAACTAATTTCATGGGTAGAGAAACTAAATACGGATACATCGCACATTGTGATTAAGACGTCAATGAGTAATTTTAAATTAGGTATCGCGTAAAACAATCAAATGTTCATTATGCGTCATTTGCCTACGGCTGTCGTTTCATCTGAGATAATATTATTCGTAAAGAACTGTTCACACTGTTACATTTTTCTGGAATAGTTTATTTTTAATTTCAACGACCCATAAATGACCAGATTCACGTTATTCAAGACTTTTATCTTATTAAACTAGAACCTACATCCATATTTGGTTGCAATTCTGTCTTCTCGTTGTATAGATCATACTAATTAATGGACGAGACAAAATCAGGTTTAAACATAATTATCTGCTACAAACATACTCGTATCACACTAAAGACTACAACAAAGTTTTTGAGAGGGTGTGGTAGCTAACAGAACTGTTAAATCATCTTACCATAACACTGAATCTGACGCTGTTTCTGATGCTGTTTCTGGCGTCATTGCTTCTTCCATGCAACAATTTTATCGTGAGAAGAGAAAGTAGGATTGGATTCCAAGATGAATGCGATTTAAATACATTTATGGTTTTTTGACTTACATTTTCGTGTACCGAACCGTAATGGTATTATCATCACAATATTTGACATTTAAATGAAGTTTTTGATTCAAAATTCAAATTTCAACAAAGAACAACTGAATACATACAATGCATATAGTAACCGCATACGTGTTATACTCGTATAATTCTACTTTTTTGTTCAATAATATCCATCTATTACAATTGGCACGTTAACATTTTTAATGGGTTTTTATAAATATTTTTGATATAAACGTAACAACTGTTATTACAATTAATATTTTATGGTTAAACTATTTTACGATCTTTATTGAATACTGTATACACAGCTCATTCATATTATTTTATTATTGGAGACTGGTGAATCGATTACGGGAATGCCATGTCATCGCAACTAAAAGCTTTGTTTAAATCATTGGTCGCGTCACGCCCACTTCGATGACTTTATGGAAAGGGTTCCGCTCGAGTTGAACGTTCTGCCTTCTATGAAACAACATCTTTAAGTGATGACTACACGACGAACGATATATCGTTGGCAATAATTTTCTGATCTTGCATGTCTTATTACCAAGAATAGAACTTTCAGTATTCTTTATCGCGAGCACGGTTTTTTTTTAATGTTTTAGCAGCATTGTAACTTAAACAAAATTTTATGACACATTTATCGAACGTAAATGGAACTGGAAATTCGCATAAGTTTCGAAATTAACTCAATCCGTTTACTTAAGGAATGTTTTGACATTCGTATTAGCGGTACTTATTACATTACAACAATTGAAAATTTAAATACAGTCAAAGAAAATTCATAGGAGATTATAATCATTTAATGATAAATTCTTTTTAGTAATTAATAATGAAGGAATCTTTAATAAGCTACAATTATGTCCTTTCAGTCACGTTCAAAATGAATGGTTCATTGTCGTGATAGCATCGTTGTCGTAGGCAACAAATGAGATTATCCGAACAATCTCAAACAATTTGAAATAAGTGATGTCTGCCGTGTAACTATTATAGGAATTTTAATTGGGTAAATGTTTTCACTTAGGAAATAAATTGCTAAAATATTTTTTTTATTTGTTATTTGGTACGATGGTGGAACCATTATAGAAATAATTTTAAGAATGCCCAACAGAAGCGCGCCCTATCTTGTTTTCTCTTTGTCGTTGTTCTTAATTGGTTTTTATTTTTAGAAGTACTCACTGTGCTATTTTTCTTTTCAAGTCAAAAGCAACGTATTTATTGGTAATTGCAATAAACAGTTAGTTACCATTAAAAGACTAAAAACACGATTTTGTAGAGCGCCGACATTTAAAGCAACTAATTTTGTGACTGTTGTTACTTGGTTAGGTATTTCTTTGTTTGAAGCCAAATCTATGAGTATCAGTCAGTTAATGATAATTTTGAACCACCTATTATCGAATATGTAAATCAAATCAAATTCAGTAATGATGCCGTTGCTAACCATAGAATAATTCTCAACGTAGACAACCCTGGCTGTAGTATCAACTTATTGTTATCGTAAAATAGTATACCCATTAAGCGTTTCATTAATGTCATACATAATTACTTAAGCAACAACTTTATTGTTTCCAGTTTCTTGATGCAATATTAATGTGATATTTCGAATTGGGATACGGATGTATTAATAAAACAAACAAAACAAGTTAAAGCAGGTGCTATAGGACGGATCTGATTTGTTAGCTACAACTTTGTTGTACGACTGTAGGGAACACAATTCTCGTATACAATGTCGTAATAAAATTAATCTTTGCTTTTAGATGTTAATTTTTAGAGAAGTAGCAATCGTGTGAAAGAGTTCATCTGAGATTGAGTAATTAGGTAGTAGGTCACGGATATATTATAAAAATTTAAACTTTCTTTGGAACTTTTAGCTTTATTACACTAGAAACAATGTTTAATCCAGAACATTGATTAACCTTATTTTTCATTATAATGATGTATGTAAATTACTTTCTTAGACGTCGATTAATATATTTATAATTGTAAGAGAAAATACAATTTTCGGTTAACGTGGTTAGAAACAGATATTTTACCTTAACTCTCAGGATTAATAACGAAGGTGCTCATTAAAAGTTCTATTAGCTTCCAACGGCTTTAAATATGAAATCAGGCATAGATCCAAAAATATCCCTCAGGCCAGTCATAATAATAAGGCTCCACATTTTTTAAAAGAGCGCTGTCCACATCAATGCGGAATCATTAATTCATGTGAAAAGGATATTTTTAACGTGTTACAGATAGAATGACCCCCAGTGACAATCCCTTAATGGTTCCGTTCATACATAAATTTCGTGGGCCGTGACCGAGCCAAAACAAACTGCTGCCTGGTAATAATTAATGACCAACCGCATCTATTTTACGGTTGTTTGTAAAAAATATAACTAACAAATAACTTGATCAGTACCCACCTGCCCAAAACTATCATTTTTTTGGTTGTTTATAGATATGTAATTAGAATCAAGTCGGACTTCGACGAGGGTAGGTTCTCGTAGCAACTTGATTATAAAAAGGTCGAATCGTAGATTTCAGTATCCAATGATACCTAATCCAATAATATCTATGTCAGATATCTAGCAACTCTCATATTGTAGTTTTAATTTGTTGCCTTTCAAATGGTGAAATATTTTTTGAAATACCTTTTGTGATTCCGGAGTCCTTCCACGAAGTTGTGGAAACAGCATTCGCCTTAACTCTTTATATAAGGTATTAGTAAGAATTTATTAACCTCAAATTCTTTTACCATTGTCTATGTTAAATTTAAAGTAAAAAAATCAGAAGTAAGAAACCCATGCATTATCTAAATATAGGATGGTCTATTTCTTCAAAGAAAAAACAAGTTATAATTTGTAAACTTGAGACTTTTTAAGTCTATCTAAGAACAGCATAGTGTTATAACTACGTAGTAACCAGCTGTTCAAAACAAACTAAGGGTTTCAGATCAGAATCAACCTGTGCGATAGTTGCGGCGTCTAAATGGAGTCAAATTTTAAAAGCAGGTGTGTCCGTTTTTTGCGCGTATCATCTGGCCTGGGAAAATATATCAGTACATTTTAGCAACAAATTAAAAATAAATGATAATGCATGGGATTGGATGGGATTTTTATTAATGTGCTACCTGCTGAAAAAGTTATATGGGACTTGTAAATATTTTCGAAATCTCATTCTTTCGATTCTATTCTCGATATAGACCACGAACTTACCAATGTTAATTTTTACAAAGTTAAGGTAATCTGTACTGCTAAAGTAGATACAATCAGATACCGTTACCATATGAAATTATTTACACAATCAGATATCCATCATGAATGTACAGACTTCAGGGTATTGACAGATTTATTATTTGTTTTTAAACCTTTCTCGGTGCAAGCATTTTATAATTTGGTTTAATTAACTTTTCACTGACATCAGTTAATAACTTAATTAAACTCTTTTAACAACGATCGATCATCTTTGTCATGTGAATGACTTTCAACTTGGGCTTTAGTTGAGGATTTTCATTAAATAGTCAGTCTGGTTGGCGTTAACGGGTCACTGCATCCATGTACCAGTATTGCAGTCCGTTTCTAAATAAGACGCAAATAACTTTTTTAATATCATAAATTTAACACTCATCGGTTGTACGAGTATTTTTTTTTGTTTTTTGACGATTGGAAATTATAGCCATACAAAAAAAAAACGAAAAAAAAAATAGAAAAAATACTGTTATAAATAACAGCTATGTTGAGTATTATGAGGTTCTAAATAAACGTTGAAGTCAATATCTGTATCGGAGTCATTTAAAATAACTAGCACTCAAAATATTATTATTTATTATCACACATTTCCTACAAAGTAAAATTCGAAATAACCGAGTTCTATATATTGAAAAATCTTCTTCATTTAAAATTCTGCAGTTGACTTAATCTTAAGAATAAAGCACTCACACGACGTTGGTATGCGGACTTCATTTGTATGTAAAGAGAATTCTCGACGGCGCGTGGCCTGTAATATTGCACTATGGCGCGAGTATTGTGACTTGTGAACTGAGTATATTAACACCTCATATATTTTTCAAGCATTATTGAAGCCTGAAAAGAATTAATAACTGAAATTCAATCGTCAAGATCGAGAATAATCCGCAAAAAAAAATCAACATACTTAAAGTAATGCCATAAGCCATGACGATGAATACATGGCTTGCTATTGTAGCGTATAGCAACTAAATGAAGTTAAATAAGAAAGTTTAAACATAACCAAGATACCAACATGTCCTCAACCTAACATAATAATACAACGCAAACCCGCAAT
>DWKA01002218.1:0-10988 GCA_018249155.1 Panoquina ocola ocola
CGTAAAACATAGAAAAATAAGGTAGGGGTTGCTTTTCGTTATTCTCGAATATCTATTGAACCCCAGTACTTACAGCGATGCTTCCATAGAATAAAATTAAGTACTAAAAATAAGCATTTTATTGACATAGGTTTCATTAGTGTTGAGTAGGTAGACCGCATTGCCCATTCTCCTTTAGGTAAGTTTAATAGAATTAAATCGATTAAAATCGTCAAAAATATGTAACACCTTCAGCCTCACAAAATAAGGTGTTACAGCTTGATCTGCTGAAAATATCGCCGCTGTTCGTGAAAGTGGTTCCATGGCATGGTTATATCGCGCCGAGGCGACGTGAATTGGCCACCAATATTTTTCTTGTGGGGTTTCTTAAGTTTTCGCGAAAAAGCCGCAAACCACCGCAGCCCTCAAGGACAACATAATTAATGTCATCGGTCAAATTCAGCCTGATGAAAACTGGACCTTTCGAATGCGCTCCACCCAGCAAAGCCGCGCCTGTCATTTATGTTGCACACATAATGTCATTGATAGGGCTCTCAAATAAACATAAAATCTTTTTGATATCTCATATACAACATGTTTTATTCAATTTTAAAATCGACCCCCCTTTAATGGAAAACCCTATATAATTTGATTATTCTAAAACTTTAATTGGTGTTGATTTTGTAAGCATTTACTAATCTATGTAGTTTCAGTATATTCTTTTATGACCGGAGGATATTATGACACTTGAACATTGGCCTTTAGTTTTTTTCGTAGCGGGTTATAGTATCCGCTGGTTCAGCGCCAACATACGGTGAAAGTAATAGTACTTGTTTGTTGTCTTTCCAAGTTGTGGCCGAAAATTCTTGGCCTTCGTGAGAGGCCACATTTTCATAATATGTTCCTCTGGGTAATTTTCTGTTTCTCCGGCAACTTGCACGACTTTCCAAGCCTGTTTCTCTGTACTGTTCCAAGACAATAAATACCTTCGTTGGTCAAGTAATGTAGCAGAGGAATATTCATTCGTATAAAAATTGTCAAAATAAGTTACATGATTGACGTGCGTTGGTGCTGGTCGTAACAATCGAATAACTGTATTCGATACAGCTCCGAAGTCTGATTCGCCAGGTAAACGGTCTGTCTTTAGCTCATGAGTAAATCTCAAAACAGTAGGCATACCCAGACAGAGAGCATAAGAATTGGAGTTGTAGCAAAGAGAAATAAGGATTAGCGCCGCGAAGTAACGCATCAATTCATCGACCGTGATCTCGGTCCAGGCATCCAAGTACTTTGGAACCTGGAAACCTAAATCAGGGTCATTACATCGCAGGCATATCTATTTGTCTCCCTGACTATCAACTCCAAAAATTCGCGATCCCAGATATGACTGAAGATATCCGTGGGATCTTGGCAAGAAAAGGATGGGCCGGCGTCGTCGCGGAGATTCGTCTCTTGCTGCCCGGTGAAGGATGTGAAATTATCCGACCAGCAAAAGGTAGGCTCCGCGCGTGGCGGTTCTTGCCCCGTTGGTGCAGCCCTTTCATTCATCCCATTCTCGCTTTCCAAATTATCACCGTCATTATTCCTCCTTACTTCCACCTCTCCCGCCACCCACCCAAAGTCCTCGTCCTCGAGGACGGTGTTGTTGCGCAGCTCCGGCGTCCGCTGCCGGAGGTATTGGAAATTAATACCGTCCTGTGTTTCGGGCACTCCTATGTTGTCGTCGCCGCCATCACTGCCGTCGTCGATTAGCTCCAAAGGACGGCGACTGCGACGGGACGACGAAGCGTGGAGCGGAGCGGAGCTGCGCTTCCGCCGTTTGCTCCCCGCCCCTAGTGATGATGAAGCGGGCTGAAATGAATATCAACGCAAATTAGGATATAACAACATATAACATAATTATGTAATATCTCGTATTATGATAAGACAACATGAAAATAGTAGGTTAACGGGTTAGCATCTACAAAAAACAAAATGCCTGCCATTTTATCATGGAGGGGACAAGAGAAAATTTGGATAGTGATTTGTCGATAAAAAATACTATATTTTATCCCCCTTATGTATCCGACCCTGGTGACCACACACATTGTATAATAATATGTAGATTACAGCGGGCCATGCAACAGAAATCGTAATATTTTAATTTCGCCATAACTTTAAAACCAAACATTCAATTTTAATCATTCAAAGACCAAATATTATCTATATAAACCGTAGGCGGAAAAGAAACAGATAGATGCGCAGAAGTTCGTTGTTTAGGTACCGAGCCAATCACGATCCCCCGATACCTAAAAACATTTTGAGCAATTGATGGTTTCAACACTTGTTTAGCACATGGTAATTTTGTTCTCCAATTCCTAGACATCAACAATTCAGCTGGACTGTAATCTAAATTAGATAGCGGTGTTGTTCTGTAATTTAACAGAGCTAGACTAAGATCTCTACATTTTTTCATCATATTTTTAACAATACCTACAGCTTTTTCACTGATGAGTGAAAAAGCTGTAGGTATTGTTTAGACTGTTTTCCATTAGACTGAGGATATCTTGGACTGGATGTTGTCAAATCAATGTCAAACTCTTTTGCAAATGTTTTAAAAACACTACTACTGAATGGCATGTTATCACTGACTATATATTTAGGAATACCATGTGTTGCAAAAATTATTTTCAATTTGTTTATAATAGTTTCTGAATTTTTATTTCGCAAGAATCTTATCTCAATCCATTTAGAATAGAAATCTATAACTACTAAATAGTCTTTTCCTCTGAAATGACATACATCCATTCCAATTTTATGGAAAGGCAAATCTGGAACCTCATGTGACATTAATGGTTCTTTAACATTATTAGGTCTATATTTTTCACAATCTTTGCATTTCAATATGAAATTTTCAATATCTACTGTAATACCTGGCCAAAACAGAATATTCCTTGCACGTTTTTTACACTTAATAATTCCAACATGACCTGAATGTAACAACATTAACATTTCTTTTCTTAAACTTTTAGGTATAACAATCTTATTTTTAAAATACACTACATTATTTTTCACATTTAACTCTTCTCTTAACTTATACAGATTTTTTAATTCTTTACTTGATGAACTTATATTTTTAGGCCATCCATTATTATACCAAGTTATTATTTGACTCAAATCACTATCTTTCAAACTTTCCTGCGACAACTCTTGCATTCTTCTCTCAGATACTGGTAAATCAACTTCAAAACTATGTACTACTTCTTGTAAGCAAGGCTCTACTTTTGCATTATCATTTCTATAATTTCTTGACAAGTAGTCTGCTACATACATCTTACTACCAGGTATGTATCTTATATCTATATCATATTTTAATAATTTTAAGACCATACGCTGCAATCTAGCACTAATTTTATTAATATCCTTATGTATTATAGAAATTAGTGGCTTGTGATCAGTCTCTATTATAATCTTACGACCATATACAAACTGATGGTACTTTTCTAAAGCTGCACAAATTGCAAACAACTCTTTTTCAATTGGTGCCCATCTCAACTGACACTCTGTGTAACTACGAGAATAAAATGAAACTGGCCTTCCAGCTTGTAGCAAACATGCACCCATACCAGACTTTGAACTGTCTGTTTGCAAAGTTACTATACCCTTATTATTTAATATACTCAAGGTAGGTGCACAAGTTATCTTTTGCTTTAATTCTACAAATGCTTTCTGCTGACTATCAGCCCACTGCCACTTAACTTCTTTTTTTAACAACATTCTTAATGGATCTGTTGATTTTGAATACTGTGGAATGAACTTGGACAAGTAATTACACATTCCTAAAAACTTTTGTAACTCTTTGACATTTTTAGGCTCCTTAAGGTCTAATATTGCCCTAATATGATCTTTATCCACTCTTATTCCTGTTTTAGAGATAATCAAACCTACATATTTCACTTGATCACTCTTATATTGTAATTTCCTACTATTAAACTTTACATTAAATTTTCTTGCTCTTTCTATAACCTGTTTTAAAATCATGTCATGTGTTTTTTCATCTACTCCTGCTATTATAATATCATCAAAATATATTTCCACACCTACTATATCACCAAAGATTTCATAATTAATTTTTTGCATAACCTCCGGTGCTGAAGATATACCAAACGGCATCCTCTTAAACCTATACCTACCATATGGTGTTCCAAATGTGCATAGTTTATCCTGATCATCTAACAGAACCTGGAAAAATCCATCTTTTAAATCTAACACTGTAAAAATCTTCTTCCCTGCTAAATTATTATAAATTTCTTCTGGCGACGGAATGAGGTAAGTCTCTCTCTCTATATTTTTATTAAATTGTTGAGGATCTAAACATAATCTTAATGACTTATCTGGCTTTTCTACTATAACCAAATTATTGCACCAAGCTGTAGGTTCATTAACCTTTTCTATTATATCTGCATTTTCATAACTATTTAATGTATTTATTAATCTATCTTTAACACTTACCGGGATTCTTCTGATAGGTTTTATAACTGGAACTGCATCACTCTTTATCTTTATTTTATATGTACCTATCTTGCCTAATCCTGTAAAAACATCCTCATTATTTTTTATGAACATTTCTTTCTCTTTCTCCAAAAGCTTATTTCCTTCTGTCTTAATTTCTCCTATTCTTTCTATTAAATTTAACTTAATACATTCTTTTAAACCTATTACTGGCTGCACAGGTAAGTCTACTACATTAAACTTAATATAATACTTAGTATCCTTGTTAATACATTCTAATTCTATTCAACCCAATGGTTTTATTTTTTCTCCATTATACACAATGAGCACAGTGTTTGTCTCCTTTAGACAGAGCTGCTGATTTTTATTGATTTTATTGAATAAACTTGAAGTTATTGTGTTACAGTCAGCCCCTGTATCCAATTTAAATGTAACTGAAATACCATTTATAACAAAACACTGTGTCCACTGTATTTTTTCTCCTATACTATTTATTTTTAAACAATCTATATTAAAGTTTTCCTCAGTGCTTTGCTCACCCACATGAAACATTTTCTTTTTATAACACTTTTTGTTATTACACTTTACAGCAAAATGATTATACTTGCCACAACTTGCACATTTCTTACCAAATGCCGGACACTCAAATTTTTTATGCTGTCTTCCACACTTGCCACACTCCCGTTGCACTCTTTCTTTTTCTTTGTTTGTATATAACGTCTTCTTATTTTTAATCAAATATACTTCCTTTTCTTGCATTTTTTCTAACTGGTTCTTCCCAGCCTCCGCTGCTCTGCAAATTTTTATTGCATCTTCTAGTGTCAGCTCTGCTTCCCGTAGAAGCCGCTCTTTTAGTCCTTGTTCTCTCACACCTATCACAATCATGTCTCTAATCATTCTTTCTTCTTCTTTAAATTGGCAAATTTTTGCTACATTTTTGAGGTTAGTCAAAAATTGATCGAAGGTTTGTTCGTTTTGCCTCATATTAAAAAATTTAAAGCTGTTTACAATTTCATTCTTTTTTGGACTTGCGTATTTATCAAATGCTTCTATCAAACTTTCGTATGTTTTTGTTTGTTTTTTGTCGAACGTGTTGTACACGTGTAGCGCCTCCGCGCCGGCGATATTGAGAAATAATGCAATTTTTCTTGCCTCCGCTGCCGTTTTTAGATCTGCCGCCTCCAAATATATTTCAAACTCTTGTTTGAATTTATTCCAATTACTTTCAGCGTTCTCGCTGAGTATCAACTTTTCTGGGTGTCTCAGCGCCTCCATATTGTTGTAAGCTTACGGCCGGTGTCTCACTCCTAAACTCCACTGAGTATTTTCACCTTAACTTTTATTGTCACCACTAAGGTACTTATGTTCGTTTATATTAATTTACACCTGACACCATGTTCTATATTAATAAAACTTCCAAGTTAATCACTGACTTTTATTATATCCATTTTTTACAAGTTCATTATACAAGTTGTCACTGTTATGAACTAGGCCACAGACCCGCCACCCTATCTCTTATTTATAACAAGCACAGATAACATATGACACATCCCCCCTTAATAACATACATATTTATTATAAAAACTTGGTTTCTTAATAACCCTTCCTGCTCTAGTTTTGTAAACTATATTGCTATGAGGTACATCACTAATTGTTACATTTGGTATAGAGTAATTACAGGGTACACTATGATTAATCATATAACACACTTGGTTCAGTATAATCAGTTTTTTCTGTAAACAAATTTTTAGAAATATTTATATGTCGTTGATTCCTTCTAACTAGAGACCCATCCTCCCTTTTAATAATATATGATCTTGGACCCACATTTTTAACA
The DNA here is from genome assembly GCA_018249155.1 of Panoquina ocola ocola. Taxonomy (NCBI): domain Eukaryota; kingdom Metazoa; phylum Arthropoda; class Insecta; order Lepidoptera; family Hesperiidae; genus Panoquina; species Panoquina ocola. The sequence goes on from DWKA01002218.1 coordinate 6,308, forward strand.
ATTTTTCCTGGACGCCATACTCTATCTGGCCTATTTTGATACATTACACTGTTTCCTACAAATAAAGGTTTACGAATTTTACAATTTTTATCATATTTAATTTTAGTATTATTTCTAAGGATCTCATATTTTTCTTTAACATTTTGAGCAATTGACGGTTTCAACACTTGTTTAGTACATGGTAATTTTGTTCTCAAATTCCTAGACATCAACAATTCAGCTGGACTGTAATCTAAATTAGATAGCGGTGTTGTTCTGTAATTTAACAGAGCTAGACTAAGATCTCTACATTTTTTCATCATATTTTTAACAATACCTACAGCTTTTTCACTGATGAGTGAAAAAGCTGTAGGTATTGTTTAGACTGTTTTCCATTAGACTGAGGATATCTTGGACTGGATGTTGTCAAATCAATGTCAAACTCTTTTGCAAATGTTTTAAAAACACTACTACTGAATGGCATGTTATCACTGACTATATATTTAGGAATACCATGTGTTGCAAAAATTATTTTCAATTTGTTTATAATAGTTTCTGAATTTTTATTTGGCAAGAATCTTATCTCAATCCATTTAGAATAGAAATCTATAACTACTAAAGTCTTTTCCTCTGAAATGACATACATTCATTCCAATTTTATGGAAAGGCAAATCTGGAACCTCATGTGACATTAATGGTTCTTTAACAATCTTTGCACTCTAATTTAGGGCCAGTAGCTAGCCTTTTTGGCTCAAGGCCAGCTGCTTTTAGTCGTCTTCTGACTGTCCAGCCACTCACAGCCACTCCTCGTGTGGGCCCGATTTCGCTGCGATTTGCTGACAATGAATCGGTCATCTCTCACCCATATACAGCTTTTTCTTCCGAAACCGTGTCTTCAATTAAAGTCAACAGTCTTCTGGTAACGACGATAAACTCTGGAAACAGCAAGTTGGCTCATGTTCAGTGCACATGCCACTTCACGCTGACTTCAGCCTTGTAGCAATAGGGTGACCGCTTGAGCAGCTTTATCACACATTGTGTCCATTTTTAGGTAGAATTCTTGTTTGTCGATAACGGAGACGTGTATCGGTTAGCATTTAAGGGCTAACTGATAAGGGAGGGTCAGGTGGATAAGCTTTTATAAGAGTCAGTGACCCTTATTACTAAGCACTGTTGTACACAACAATATTTTACATCATTTTGAAGCTTACTTAGTAAGCTTTAAGATTTTATTAAGAAAAAAGTATTTTCGCGTTCAGTTATTTTGTCAGTGACTTTCGACTGCAGGCGTGGCGGCTGAGTCGATTTTTTTGCTCACGAGTGTATTTCAAATTCTTGTTTGAATTTATTCCAGTTACTTTCAGCGTTCTCACTGAGTATTAATTTTTCTGGGTGTCTCAGAGCCTCCATTATTGTAGTAAGCTTAGACACTTAACTCGCTCCAAAACTACAATGAGTATTTTCACCTTAACTTTTATTGTCACCACTAAAGTACTTATGTTCATTTATATTGATTTTAATCTGACACCATGTTCTGTATTAATAAAACTTCCTTTATGTTTAATCACTGTCTTTTATTATAACAATCTTTTTCGAGTTCTTACAAGTTGTGTCTTACTAACTAGACCACAGACTAGCTACTCTATCTATCATTATTTATGACAAGCACAGATTACTTATTAACATATGACACAAGACTTCTTGCTGGCCACCGCATGACAGAGATATCGACCTCTTGAAGGTAGTCGCGCACAATTACCGCTGTGTGAGCGCGAGCGTTATCTTGCATTAATGTGAACCCATCGCCAATAAAATCGACATAAGGGACCACATGCTCTTCCAGTATCTCTGTGACATAACGGTGAGCAGTCAGCGACCCTTGTCCGCGAGCTCCTCGAGTCCGGAAGCCGCAAACAAGGTCGGTTTTGCCTTCAGCAGAAATACCGCCCCAGAACATGCAGGAATCACCACTGTATTCCAACGTTTCTTAGATGCAGGCTTGTGCATATCGTTCTCCTTCTCTTCGGTAGACTCTTCTACGATTATCGTTGCAGAAAAGACATACCCTTGCCTCATCTGAGAAGAGTACAGTGCTCCATTGTGCGAGGGTCCAATTGACGTGTTCGCGTGCAAACTGTAAGCGGGCTTGCCGGTGCTGTGCAGTCAATTTGAGACCCGTTGCAGCTCTTCGAGCCCGTATTTTCTTCTCCTTTAACCTTTTTCTAACCGTAGATACGCTCACAGTTCTTCTACGAGCATCGATTCTTTCTTTCAGTTGTTCTCTTGTAACTCTCGGCGCAGCAAAATCTTGGCGACCACGCCATTGGACCGACTCTGCCAATCCACTTAGGATAATTTGCGGTGATAAATTGACGTACTGATGACCCATAATGTGCCGGAGCTCCATTTAACTGTTGGTACATGTTTCGTCTCGTTAACAAAGAGACGTCTTGTAGCAATTAAAGCAAGTTTTCACTTAAAAAATTATCCCTTTTGGTGTCTGAACTTTTCTAATTCTAATGTAAGTTTCTCTAGTTCTAACATTATTTTTTTATTTCTTAATTGTAATGAATCATTTTCTAAACTTATATTTTGTAGTTTGGCACTGAGACATTCTTTTTTTCGTAGCAAAATATTCTTTAATTGCCTGATTTCGAGCTGTCTTGCCATCATAATTTTTCAGTTTCATGTTTACTGGAAATAAAAAGCAAATTTTAATTATAATTAATTGTATCAGGTGAATACTTTGCAGAACTGCATTAATACAGATAAAAGGTTAATCAACTTTGCAATAGGTGGTTGTATGATTATATGCGAAATGGACAGTACCTGAATAGGATAGGTTGCCGGCGTACAAACGATCCCTCTTACTTTCCGTGGGCGTGGAACTTCCTCCTTTCAGCACCGACTTGGCTGATCAGGGGCCCCCGATGGCCCCTGGCAGGGTTTGTAACGCGGGAATGAAGGAATTCAAAGGAACGAGGCTTCATATACGTGCGTTAGTTAGCGAATTGACACTGTCAATATTTTGGACATGTTAGTAGGAATTGGGGAAAGGGAAGATGTTGCCAGTGTTATTGATTTCGTGATGTGTAAAGTATAGATTAAATAAATAGTTACACGGCGTGTACAGTGGTGTTATGTACATCTTGGTGCATTAATTCCTTGATGCATTTGTTTCATTGCATGTTTGCATTTGCATGCACTTGGTAAAATAAATGTAATACGGTGTAAAGGTATTACCTCTGGGAGTATTTAATGTGAATTTCCTTCTAAGTGTTGTTGTCACATTCATATCTACCATATTCAACACCTGACAACCAGAGGCAGAGCTAAAATTTTTTAATTCACAACCCAACAACAGTGGTGCCAACTTAGCTACTTTATAGCTAGATTTAGCTATTTTTTTATGTCATTTACAATTTTTTAAAACTTGTAGCTAAACTTTTTAGCTACTTTTTTTTAGCTACTTCTAGTTGTAGCCAGAGCGGTGGAAAAAAAGGCTAGGAATCCTCGAACAATAGAAACGGCGCTGGCTGGGAATCCCCGAAAAATACACTAGTAGCAATAAACACCTATAAGAGTAAAGCTTTGGTCTGGTGATCAAGACGCACAACGATGCGGTATGCGCCCCAACGCAGCGTTTACCGTCCTTGCAGGGAGATGGTCAGTTGATTTTGCCGCAGCTACCAAGATAGACGTGAACATGAATAATTTTTCTGATATTTGCTCGTTGAGAGTTGTATGCGTGGATTGGTTGTTGTAGGCCCTCAGGAATAACCACATCTTCAATTTTATTAAATGTTAATTATTCTGCGTTCAAATATATTTTTCGTGCATTATAAAAACTATCTTTTTTGTTGTAAAAGGTTGAGACTCTGCTCGGCCCGGCAATCGCCTCGTCGGTATTGTCAAAAATATTTTCGTAAATCATTTTTATTGGACCGAAGTTTCTACACACTTCCCTCTTTACCTTGTTAGCTTTTATAAATAATTCGTTTCCGAGATAATCAGCTTCACATGTATGTCTAGATTTTCGAAGAATTTTCATTAAATTAACCACTGTTATTGATGCACTGCACTCATTTTTTTTAACACAGCGCCAGCACGTACTTTCATCCTTGTTTATTCGTTTAATTTTATTAAAACGGTAACCTTCATACAGGATTGTACTAGACCCTCTTTTGTTTTTTTCAATAACAAATTTCCTTTCTTCCGTCATATTATGAATAAAACGCACATAAAAATTTAACACCACACGTATCAAACTTTAATATTAATACGAAATTATTAAAACTTAAAATTTTATATGTACACGCGTAGTTTTAAAAAGTTCCGCCATATTTAATAATTTTTTTTCTGTTTGTTCCCAATAATGAGGCTGAGGAACCATAGCCTATACATACAGCCCATATTGTGTTTTAAAATTATATAACGAAGTGAGGAAGGAGGATAGTCAGGGTATAATGGCCTTGTATGGGCTATTGGTTACAATGAAAGCCATCAACACAATCTTCAACACGTTTACTCTCTGATCCATTACATTGACTCGTAATAACGTCACTGCTCTAAGATCACATCTTACAGTATTGATGGATCTTCGTCATAACCCGTCCAGTTAGTCGATAATTCTTTACACGACCCTCCGCCCATATAGTTCTCGCATATCTCAGTATACTTCATCACCATAGTTATCACCTCG
>DWKA01002219.1:0-10987 GCA_018249155.1 Panoquina ocola ocola
CCACCTAAAATTTCAATCACCTTAAATAAAAAAAATACTTCCATGAAGTCGCAGCCGTTTTTTCCTTTTTTTGTGATCCGTTGCAATTGCCGCTTACCCAATATAATTAATAGCCAAATTATTTAAACACTGCCCACTTATTTTTGTAGATGCCACTAGGTACTGCCCCATTAATTTATTAGTCGCCTCGTTAATTATATGCCTATTATAACCTTCGGTAATATAACCAAACATGACAGCGCTTGGTGTAAATTTAACTAGTAGGTAAGTAGGTACTGTAAGACATCTTCGGCCAGTCAAGTTCATAGGTCAATTTAAGAGATTCAAATGCACATATTGAGTTTCTTGTTCACTGAAATTTGACATCGGACATTTATATTTCAGATGTTTTAATACGAATTGCGTAGCTTCTTCGTAATATATTCAGTTACGAAATATTTACATAATATAAACTTGAATATTATTTTTCGTTGTTTCGTAATTCCATGTTGTATAATTTTACTAAGTTTGTGTATGTTGTATAATTTAGTTATCATACAGGACATAGGTCATATATTTTGTATGGTAAACTGTCAATCCGCCTTCGGTTTTGTTTGGAAAAAAAATATTTGAAAAGTAACAACACTCTTCCTCTTTATTTTTTAAACTTGGTACATCAATTAAAACGTATCGATGATGTCATTAGCATTGATAATGTCTATTTGCCATAGCCACTTAGCATTAGGAGGATAAACAAAATTGCTTTACGCTAAGAAATACTTTCAGAACCACTAAAGTAGCATTCCAGCAGCATAATAGTCTTAGATCCTCGAGATAATGTCATTCAAACTTAACACAAGGAAACAAAATTGAATAAACAATTTCCCAACACAATTCGGAAACCTTGGAATCTGTGGTTCCAAAAATTTCACTCGCAGCGCGCGTCAAACAAATGTCAATCAAATAAGCCACACAACTAGACGCCAAAGGTCACCGATCATCGTCTAACACCTGCACCAACAAGTTACGTTGCTCATCAAATTTACAGTCACTGAAAACTATCCCTTATTCCTTAGCATTAAGGTCTACTGAATCATCGCTTCCTAGATCTGTACCAGCAAAACAATCTTCACCTTTTCACTCCGTTTCGTCTTCTGGCTTCGGTTTTTTACCTTCACGTCATTCCAGCAAGCAAACATGTACACAAAGGGCCTAGTCACCATCCCTTTTTATTAATATCGTTGGCTGAATAGCAACAAAGGGTTTGTTCTCATTATGCGTAATCGAAGTCGTTCAGGTGTTATATTGTAGTGGGTTGCGGGTATAATGAGCTTACCGGACTTATTTAACCCGAGGGGTTCATTATTGCGAACTACTGACTATGGTTTAGTTAGCTCGTCAATCTAATTCTTATGTTCGTTATTTAATTTTACAACACTGTTGTTTTTGTTGTTGTTGATATAAATAGCATGTTTAAAAACGGATTTATTTTGTTTATTTATAAAATAAAACAATACTAGCAAATATTAATAAATATGAATACGTAAAAGTATACGTACCTACTTTACGAAATTATACAACAGTTTCAAATATTTGTCTAACTGTAGTTTTTAATTTGGCAAACAGAAAAGCAACGGCTAAAACTTAACCCGTTGTGAAGACACCGCCAGCAGAAGCTGCTCCGAACAAAAAACAACAACTGGACACATCAGTTCTAATGGTCGTCGTACAAAAGCCCTAAAAAAACAATGGCAACCAAAGCACAAAGGTTACAATACCGACAATAGACTGTATGGGAAACACAAAAGTCGTTTAAATTTATGCATTGTTTGTTTAGCTACTGAGAGGTGTCATAAGAAAACAAATAGCCCTTCTTTATGCAATGCAACAACCCTATCTTAGAACCAACCAAGTGAACATGGTACGGATGAGTGTTGAGATATAGAAGATTTTGTTAGCGGTAATGCGGATTTCAGAGGTCGTATTTAGTTGGTCTGCGGTCCTGATTTTCACAGTTCTAATTGCCCATTATAATGATACTTGATACGTCTAGCTTCGTGAGGTATGGATAGGGTTACTGGATATTTTTGATGTAGTTGAACAGACAAAGGAAAATGTTTTGTTGAAATTACGTTTTAAGTTGCTTGGAATTGGAGAATAAGAGAAATTTACTAGTAACTGTATAAAAGTATAATTAAATTATGACTGTCTAACGCCTGCCTGTATATGGAAAGTGTATCTGTGATAATAAGAATAAATAATTTTGAATTTGAAATATCTGAGAAAAATTATTGTCGAGGGTTATTGATCAATATAATCATTAGATTATAGTAATTATAGTTTATAATTATTAGTGTAGTGTTCAACCATATTTTTAGATCAGTAATTTTATTTAAATGTTTTTCAGGACATACATTTTAATAATACTTTTTATTTACAAACAATAAAGAACTAGGGTCATAGCTAACTCTATTATTCCTACAATTTTAATTGATGTGACGAAATAAATCGTCACAAAAGCTTTTTAATGTCACGTCCTAACCTCGGGACAGTCTTTACTAGGATTTTTAATAGCGAAAAAACTTCTAACGTCTAACGGACCGTCCAGTGATTCATCTATGACATTAATAAACTTTTCTGTAGCCAACGCCTTTGTTTAACCCTTTTGTACTCGCAAATTATGCAAGGCCCGTCCATTAACTTCTTGAGGGGTATTGTGATTTTTGCGTATGGTAATCCTTCCTGGAGCCCCGTGACTGATTACCTTTACTTTCTCAGAGCTACCGGTTTGTTTTACCCCGGTCATCTAATGATCTGAATGTGGGAAGTTTGCCAGTGACTTTGAGTTTATGCGAGAAAAAAATATATTATAAATGTTCGATGATCAATTTTGCTTTCAATTTTGAATTTGGAACTATATTCATATCCAAATTAGGTGATTTTACCTTTATTCTTTCTTCGTGCTATTGTTTGGTTTTTGTTTGTAAGTTTTTGGGTATTAGACGATCGTAAAGGGAATTGAAAGGGTAGGTATTTTTGGGGTTCACTCGGATTATGGAGGTTAGCGGCCCATGCGAATGTCCTAAAATTCAAAAAGCAATTTCGTAATAGCAGATGTTTGGTTTTTTTTACTTCCTTACTTATATAAAAAATCAATTTGAATGTTTAAAAGAAGCGTTATATTTTTTTCTTACAAACTGTGAAACATGAAAAAGGATAAAATATATTTATAATGAATTAGAGGTTGAGATAATTTTCAAAGGAATAGTACTGTGTTTTCAAATGAATATATACCATGCTTACTTGTTGTGAGAGTTCCACTCGTACCTCACATCTCGTGACAGCTCGCAAAACCAAAATTTGTAATAACATAATCTGTCCCTAACCCTTCGCCGCAGCCGACCGCGGGGCTTTAATAATGCATTGGCCATTAGTCACCCACGCCGGCCATCTTTAAGTAATTCTAATTGCACGGAAAGGGTTCAAAGGATTACACTTACGAATTTTCACAGGTCTAATTCCTTTTTCCTCGCAGCTCTCTCGAAAATTAATCTAACGCCGTTGTTTGCTCACAAACCCAAGATACCACAAACAAAACATTTGACTAATGAATTAAAAATGTTGCTAGCTTTTCATTTCCAAGTTGGCTTGCAACCAGCCGATTACAAAGCCATTAGCGTCGCCGAAATCTCCTTTTCACCGAGCGGACATAACATAATTAATTTTTGACGACGCCGTTGACAGAGTGGGTTTTTTAAGCAGAGTCACAGAAGGTGCCCGGCCACAGCTGGGCTGGCATTACGCTAATCTCTGGCGTCGCACTTGTTAAATATTAACGCAGTCTAATTACAACCTCCCGGGGCCCACCCGCTTAATGGCTTTTAAAACTGATTCCCGCCCTCGAAGGATGCGTATTTGATGACAACTTTCGCCGTTTCGTACACCGCGAGGGCGGAATGGAAATCTTCCACGTGTTCTTTGCACTTTAATCTTACTGCGCAGTTTCGCTGATGGCTAAATGCATTTTATGTCAATGTCATAAGGGCGCGCGTAAACGCGAGAATTATAGTTCATGTAGAACAATAGACATATGTAGCGGTTGCCCTGAAGGGTGAACACTTAGAGGCGCGCGATGTTGAAAACTTAATTGGCGTAGCGGAAAGTTGCAGCGTACTCATGTGTACTGGTAAATGAAAATTGACGCGCAGGATTTATGGACGACTAGCATTGGCGCGGAATGAAATTTGCCGCGAAATCTGTGCTGTTTGTCGCTCATTTTATAAACGAATCAGAGGAGATTGAGACTTTGTTAGGTATATTCGGACAGCTTAATAAGGAATAGGATAGTATTTCAATTTACTTACTTCTATTTTATAAAGATACTTCTCAGCCAAAGTAAAAGTTTCACCAGTTTCACATGGAATGGAACTAACATAAATCTATGATGGCCACGAATTCAATTTATTTACCGGAAAGGTTTTCAAAGATCCGTAATTAATGATGTCGTGACAGCTATTTGTTCAACTGCCGGCCTCTGGATCAGCAAACAGGTCGTTTTGTTAAGTAATAGGGAATGTTTAACGGTATTCACTATTTATGCGTCCGTAATGGTGTGGCGACAATCATTCTGCACCATTAGATGTATCATTAGCGACACCGTTTTATTTGTTGTTTGTTTTCTTAAAATCTCTGGCCGTTTCGACCGAGGCCGCTGTCAGGTTATCATTAATCAGATAGAAAGACGGTTTTCGGACGGGTTCCCTGACAAAAGTTTTTTGATTAACGGTAAGCAAATATGGAGTTGGGATGTGGTGTTTGAGTTTCCTCGTGTGAGGGAATAAGGTTCAGAATGTGTTGGGTTTCTCATTGTCGCGACAGTTGTGGATTGTCCTGTGAATTTCTAGCTTATTTGGATTTATATAATAGTGGATGTAGTGTGGGATGATAAAGGAAGTGTGGGAGCGAAGTTAGAGATTATTTATCAGCCTTTGGTAACTGTGAGAATATTCTTGCTTCGATCTGAGCTATTGATTATAATCAACGATATGTCGCCTGTCATTATCGCGTGTTAGTGAAGTTGTTGAATATCTGCTGTGATTATTTCTTGTGAATAAGATAGTGACTTAAATGTGCCTATGTTTTAAAATTCAAAAGATGTAATGTATGCTGACCGAATGCAAATTGGTAAACACAAACCTTTCTGATAATTATGAAATACACGATTTAAGTAGTAAGAAAAATATTAAATGTTACAACGTTTTGCATCACTCTGGGAACAAAATTAGGTATTTTTCCTTTCCCACTTTCTCCACAAACGAATGTACAGCCAACAAAAACAATACAAAGAGGCTTAACAAGAAACGTTCACTGTTTTACGCGACTTGTAAATGTCGACATCTGTCAAGTTGTGACATGTCTTATCTTTGGGGTAAAAAAGACCCCGTGGGGTGACTTTTTACCTCACGGGTGAGGGCATGAAATATATTTATGACTATGTAAATTGGTTCAACTCGGCGACGAATTTCAAATTCGTTGAAATTCAACTTCGGGCCGGCAACAGATGTTTTGAAAGTTACCGAGTATCTTTTGTGACGATGTTGATTTCTGAAATGAATAAGGTATTGTCTTATATTGAGATGTTCTTTTATTATAATTAATTAATTAAAAGCTCAGATTGCTTAGCTACTGTGATTGGACGCAATGTTTATTATCACTAGTAGGTACCTATATATGTAAGCCTACTTATTGTTAGTAAAAGATGTTATTGTAAAATCTAATTAAAGTGACTTGTTTTTATTATGAATATTTTTGTATTGATATTAGGTAAGTATGCAACTGTGTAAATTCTGTGTGTAACTAATTTTGTTGAAGTTTGCAGCGATTGTCTTATTACTACTTAAATGTTTTCTTTCTTTCGCTACGTTGCAAATAGTACACATAGATTTGATGATTTGACAAAATGTCACGCCGCAACCACTTCAGGATAGTGCCGGATAGTATCGGAATGTCCTCTCAAGTGCGTGACGGCGGTGAGGGTGACAGCTATTTTTTACGCGGCCGTGACGATTCGGCGACGACGATCGTTTCAATCCAGTGATAAATCTGACGATATCTAATTCTGTGTCTTGTTCTGCTAAAGCAACTTGTAACTACATACTTGTATTATTAAAAAAAGTGTTCGATTTTCTTTTGTGTCAATTTGACACAAAAAAGAAATTTCAAACAAAAGAAAACATATTATTGACTTATAAACTGACCCGTAGAAAATTTTCTATACACAATGAAATCAAACATTAATTCCGTAAGTCCTTTCTCTAATAATAATTTTTTTATTACAGTGAAATCGAAACTTGATCAAACTAGTACTAATTAATACGGTACCTACCTAAATACTAAACTGATATTCTATAACACATAATACTAACTAAATCACAGTCTCAAAGATGTGTTTGCTACCCTTATACAAACAATATACTATCTTGTTCATATAAAAATCAAATCAACACATCAAATATAGGTACCTACTAATCTATCGGTTTCTATCTATTTGTCTATTACTTGTAATTAAGCCTCTAGAAACTTAGATTCGCTTATCTCAGGATAGATCTTATCTAGACAAGCTCGTGTGGCGATGATCGGCCGTAAATTCCATTAGGGCTGGCACTCGCTTGAAACAACTGTCGGAGAAATGTCACCGGGGGTTTCTATATCTATTGTTTTATAAGGTCTTATGGAATTGTCACAGTTTCAGACATTGGTGTGGGGTAAATAAAAATTAAGAATGAATGATTTTTGGATTTGGATTTGTTAAACAGTCGAAACAGGGCTGGCAAATTAAAAAAATCCTGTAACGCATTTATAACTTTCTAAAACAACTACAATATTTCTCTAATACTTCTTCTAAATTCAAAAACTAGGAGCCACCATTTGGTACTGTTACCTTAGTTGTAATTATTAAAAAAATATTATTCATTTCGATCTCACTTTCCCACGGCACTGTTATTCTGTAAACTATTGAAAAATAAACACCATACAATCCTTTGATCTGACGAGGCGTTTCAAAACCTTTAGATGTGTACGTCACACATATTTAACATATAATATTCAAGCCTTTGAACACCTTTCGAGCCAAGATCTAGTTAGCTGGCCGTTCACCACGACGGTTACGAAGCCAATTTTCCTCCCCAATTATTTTTAAGTTACGCTACCATTGACGGTTATGTAAGTAGGTTTTGTTGGTAGTGTGATGGTGAACGAGCAATGTACATCACGTCCGAGTGTTGGATGGTGATGGTGAGTGATGAATGAGATGGTGTGACGTGCGACTGTCAATCACAATCAGGCGCGACCACCCGCACGATTAGGCACAAGTGGGGAACATGGATGGGGTGGAGTGGTGTCACTATTTTAAAGTTATTATCATAAAAAATAACGCCGTATCTATTTACATCAAAAGGTGTTTCTAAGGAAATAAACAAAAATAATTTATGATCATATAGGTATCACCTTATGTACGTACTTTTTTAATCTACCACTTACCACGAACGTATTTGATATTGGGGGTACAGAATATTTTTTTCGAAAATTATATTATAATGTACCTAACATAAAACTTAGGTTATAAAACTTTCCGCGCTCTTATTCTACGTAAATGGAACTAAAATATCGAAGAATACTCGATGCATTTACAACACCAATGTTTTAAAAACACTAGTGGTACTGTATCTCTGAAGCAACTTCTAATGCAAAGTCCTCTCCACTTCTCTGTTCTCAGGCTCACCTAGGTGTGGGTACAAGCAACACGTCCGTCCGTCCGTCCGTCTTATCGCCGCATCTCCAAACAACGCTTTACATCACAATGCGGACAAACACTAAGCACGCATTTATTGGCCTATTATTTTAATACACTTCTATCTATTTATACTATCGCGTGATTTGTGTGGATAGTGGATAGTGGATAGGCCAGTACACTGACGGACAAATAAACTGCAACAAAGTTCAGCGGGTCTAAAACGAACACATTAAGCAATTCCTCTTTAAGCATATTATTCATATTCTGAATTCTTATTCTGCGATGTGACATCAACGCAATGCCTATATTGTAGACCATTTTACGAATTTACATACAAAACTGTCAAAGAGCAGAATTCGTAATATGAATTGCAGGTGAATCATTCGCATTTCGCGCTAGATTCATAATAGGATCATATTATGATTCGTGTAAAGCTTCCATTTTAGACCCGCTGGATTACTAGTATGCAAGAGTTTTTACATTGACCCAAATGAAAATGTCAAGGCTACCCATTGATCACAAAAATCTAAATTTATAAAAAGAACTCCAATAAAAGATTAAAATATAGCCGGGAAAATCAAATTTGAACAATTTTCATAGTACCTACCTATATTAAAATTTATTGCGTCTTGAGCTTGATGCAGTTTATTAGTCCGCCAGTATAGTTTGTTGCAATACTTGGAACGTTGGTCTACCAATACAGGGTCCTATGTGCCGGGTATGAGTTTTTCAACTCTTTCGGCGCGTAAACTACAATTAAGTAATTGTATGGGAAAATTTTAGTTTCCTTAACTGTGGTCAAATGGCTCTGTTTCGATCCCATACAAATTTTAGTTTACGTTACTTCCAAAATTACTTGCGTATTATAAGTCGTATCACTTGCTTTGGTGAAGGAAAGCGTCGTGAGAAAACACGAGTGTTCTATAATGTTCCCAAAGGTGTGTGAAGTCTGTCAATCTACATTTATATACAAACTAGAAATGTAGGGCTGCTTCAGTTATATGTATTTACCTACGTACTGAAGTACGTAAGCCTTACGTAGCTACGGTGCGTCAGGGGCGTCAAACTCGAGGCACGAATCAATCGCTTCGGAGGCGCGGGTCACGACCTCCGACCCCATTGGGCGACCCCGCCACGCCTACCGCCCTCCTGAAAGTCGCTGAAGTGCTCCTGTGTAAGCCAATTATACTCCGCATTTGTATCATGAGAGAAAAATACGTCAGACATTACATACGTTCAGTTGAGTTGAGTCTGCGCATTTACGTCACTAGGTCACACGACAATCATTTGTTTATCTAGACTATCTTCCTTACTGACTTATCTTGTGTGATTTAAGATATAAAAGACTAGTTTCCGCTCGCGACTTCGCCCGCTGGGTTAAAAACTATTCAATGTTACCCTCCATGTGTTTGCCATACTTCATAAAAATCGGTTCGGCAGTTTTTGCGTGTAGAGGTAACAATAAAACTAACAATCATACAAACATTCGCATTTGTAAATATTAGCAGGATTATAATAATGTACCTAGTCTAAGATACCCACTCAATAGTATTCAACATACAAACTTTCTAACAATTATCTCTAGTACGGAGGGATTCCATAACGCAATATGAATCTCTTTAGACTTTTAGAGGAATGAAATGATTTTTCGCTGTAAAAAGAAGCCTAGGTGTAGGTACTCTCTATCCTATCTTTGGTACAGGAGATACAATATTTACATGTAAAGAGCGCAAATTAAACAATATTTTAACAAAATCTCTTTGACGATTTGTCGACTTAAAGTATCGAAAGCAAATATTAACATTGCAGTCAAACATTGCTTTAATAAACGAAAATATAAAACCATTTTTTTATCTATAAAGAGCGAAATCAGTAATTGTACCGACAGTTGCAACTTGGAAACACAAAAGGATCGTGTACCGTGACCATGGTGGTGAGTGGTGACTCTTGGCCTGTGACTGTCCTGATTTGACGTGACCACCTGCCGGGGAGCGGTGACGGTAGGAAATCATTACATGCTAAATGTAACGATAATTGTAAGGCAGCTGATTGTTTTGTCATTGTTTGGTGTTTGACCGATTATTTAACAGTAATGTTTCTAGAGTTGCAAGTGACAGAATCGTTAAATCGAAGTCCGAACGCAAAGCTTAAAGGAAGTTCGCTTGGCTACGAGCATCGTCGTTCTTATAAAATAGATGTGCTGAGGAGTTTCTTTCATAATATCTTGTCATCCATGACAAAGCGCCTTTCCGAAATGGTGGTAGGTTAAAAACATTACGTGCATAAGTTTGTCAGTGTTACCTACATGAATAAATATTTTTGATTTGGATTTTGACTATACAAATCAGGTCCTCGCGGTCCAGAGACCAATGTACCAATAGGCTATTTTTAAATTTTGATTTATTTACTTATAAAATGAGTGACTATAATTTTCATAATAATATTATATTTGTGTCCTACCAATGGTTCTACATGATTGTACTAAGTTTCATAGAGCAACGTTCTGTTATTGTGGGCGGGATCGCGTGCCTCGTATCGGTCAGTAACTCAGTAGTGCACGTTTGACCAATTTGTGAGCTATCTTCGTGAAAACATTTTCTACAGGACTGTACCTAAAATATTTCTAAGCGCATGTGTGACGTGGGCAGGCTTGCGTGAGTGGTATCAATTGAACTTAAAGCTTAGTTTAGTTTCCGATGTCGAATGTAATTTATTATGGTCGGCTGTTGGCAGTATTGGATCTTGTTAGGAGTTCTGAAAATAGTATTATTTTCCTTCATTTTCCTTAACCACACGCAAGGTTGTCCTATGTCCCTTATCATAAGATAAAAGGTATAATTTTTCGACAAAATCAAAATTCATTTACTCATATAGGTATCACAGATGCACTATAGGTACTCGTAATTTTTTTTAATCTACCACCATTTTGGAAACGTGATAGGGGAGAAAATAGGCGGAAGAAAATCCCCAGCACATCTTTTAAATAAAATATTTGTACAAAATGAAGGTAGGTATTATACTATTATAGTAAAACAAATATTGCCTAATCTCAGCAGAACTGTGGGTCTATTACAAACTCTTAAACCAGCCAGCCAATTCACGGCCATGCAAATCAGCCAACTAGCGGTCACATGCGACCGCTGCGGGTCTATTACAATCTCTTAATTCCAGCCAGCCAATTTTCTGCCAGGTAAGTTCCAGTTAGCCAGCGGTCAC
>DWKA01002220.1:0-10986 GCA_018249155.1 Panoquina ocola ocola
CCAGAGAAGTGGCGCGCGAGGCTCCTATACAAAATTGAGTGTATCATCATTCTATACCTTCTCTGTTTTCTATGGGTCTAGTATAATGAAAAAAATATTGGCGGTAATTCACTCAAAATCGCAGCATCCAGTGTTTTATCTCAATAACGGTTTAGCTTGAGTTACCTAATATTTTTATTTTCTTTCGATTACTTCACAAATAAGGACTAAACCGCACCATACATTTTAATATGTGCTTATTACCTACACAATAATAACAAATAATTTTAAATCATACGTAGCGATCATTGTAAATCATCTAAAATAGCCTTGGTAATTGCTATGGTAAATTAAATTATAATAAACTATGACATGTATATTTTTATCATTTTTATATTGATTTTATTTACAGTTATATTGATTACTGCACAGAGTCTGAGTTTGGTTTGTGGGACCAATCACCATACTACGTTCAATTCTTTGAATATCCCCATATGATTGGGTCAACCCATTCATGGGCCACAGCAGGGCACGGGTCTCTCCTTATCACTGAGGAGGCCTAGAGCATACTCCACTACCCTGCTTCAATGAAGATTGGTGGAGGGGTTAGCGGCGAATCCGAGTGTCGAAAATATATATGCCGCCTTGAGGTTTTCCGACATGGCTTACGACTGCTCCCGAATGATGACAACCAGGACCGAAGCACGGAAGCGCTCAAGAAATTTTACCACCAGCGGTCAGTATAATTGCGTTTCATTAATTCTTTGACTCATTTTACCTTGATCATCTTTTCAATTCCGTATAAAATTCAAACGTACGTGATAAAAATTCAGTATTTAACAAACACAATTATAGCAGAAAGTTTAAACTTGGCACGTTACTAATTTATTATAAATACTTAATGTTTGAGGTAACATTAAGTAGTCATAATCTAACCAGACTCGTGTGTGTCACATGTGAACTCTCTCTGAATTAAATAAATAAGTGTTATGTTTAATTAACTGTGTCTGTCTCTAGGTTAAACTTGTTACAAGGTTAGTGATGGCTTGTTAATGTTATTTAATAAATATCAATACATATTCTACAATTTTGACTGGAATCTGGAAGAATAATTATATTTATTTATTGAAATAAAAAAAAATATATTATTGTATATGAACTTATTTTCTATACAATGTAGGAGTTATCATATTTTTCTGTTCTACCAAGTGCACTTGGTGTATCATTGAAAAGTATTCAATTGTAAATAATTATTGATTACATAGCGCATTCAGTATAATTATAGCTGCTTCTAAGTATGAATTACCGGCAAATTATAATTATCTATTATGTTAAATTGTTCTATCTATGCCATTATTATGTTCGGCCTGACACAAAAAATAGTTTTGTAAAGTTTGTAATGAACAAATTATTAGGAGTGACATAAGGTTTGACGTATTTATCATCATCATCATTATTTATAAAACTGTAAAGTATATAAAAATATTAATACTAATTTAAATCTTCAATTTCCACTATACAACTGCTTATTATTATTGTTTCTGTCATAGATTCATCGTGTACATTTTGGCAAGTTCATGAGCGGCGTTTTGGCAAGAGGTATTAAGAGTTCTCTTTACATCGAAGTGCTGCACAAAATAGTGATAATTATATCAGTATAATCATTATTCAAGTAATTTGTATTTTTAAAGTACGTCTCACTAAACTAAAAACAAGTAGGTACTCAAATTATTCATAATTTAACAGTCATTCGTCCATCTGTGATCGAGTGACCGATTTCAAATTCCAATAAGTAGGTGAGTACCTAAGGTATTTGAGGACGGACAAGATTGTTAAAAAATACAGCGTTGGGATACCTAGTACCTACCAACAGTGATAGAATGATTATGTAAATACTTAATATTCACATTATTATAAATATCTTAGGTCTTAAAATAAGTTCCTGATAGATGTTACGAAATTAATTATTATGACTTTAATTGCAGAAAGTCTTAATGTTAATAGCGTTCAAAATGTTTAAATCATCAAGCAATGGTTTCTTTACAGTTGATTAAATGGCTAGTAATGACTGACTCGTATAGAGAGCAGCGTCCATTGCTGTGCGATGATTACTCAGATGAAGAGTTTGATGTCAAGAATTACAAATATCAAAGACGTAAGCGACCCTCCTTCAGCAGCGGACGAGCTCGGAACTACGCGAAAGGAGCCACGGCAATTATAACTAACTGGCCAGGTAATATTAGCCTAAAATAAAGTAGAGTTATTAAAAGTATTAGCTAGGCTAGCTAGCAATAACAATGAGCTATTACCGATATCGCTCATATGCAGTTCACTGTAACTCAATGGATATTCCAGATGGAATAGTCCCGCGGATAGAAATTCACTCTGTATAAAAAAAATACTTATTTAAGAAAATGTCATAAAACTCGTACACCACATCTTATCGTCTGTAAAAAAATAGAAATATTGACATACCCTATTTAAATATAGCTTTTAAACCTATGTTTTCTTATTTCAGATAATTGCACATCTTCAGTAGCCTACTGGTGGTTAGGCGTAAGCATGATTGCAATAGTAATTTTCGTGATATATAATAGCGTACTTATATTTGGGATGATACCGACCCCGGATATGAAGGAACCTAAATATAGAATATTTAATAATGAATTAAGACCTAAAACACAAGCTTTTCCAAAGTCCGAAGTATACATGCATTTAATTACGAATAATGAGAGTCATGTATTTTTAAATAAATATATGCGTTATGCTTCTGCGGTAACAAGAAAATATCCTAGTTTTAAATACAACTTTTTAGTACTTTTAAATGATACGTCAAATGATTTGCCCGATTATAAAGATAATGAAAAGAATGATATGGCTCTTAATTCTTTATGGAGTAATGAACAAAGTAACAAAAAAATATCTAATAAATATAATATTTTAATAGAATACTCATCAGTGTCAACTTATCTTAATAATTCACCTATTAAAAAATATTGGAGGCATTTGCCACCACATTTAATAGAATTCTTGGTGAGGTCAGTATCTATATGGGAAAAAGGCGGCATAGCATTCAATCCTAATATATTAATACCAAACCTTTATAACCATCGTTATGTTGATAAATTATACGATATTTTCAATGCTTATGTTAACTCAAGCAATAAGTTTACGGAAGGCAAAATAAAAGGAAAACTTTTGACAAATATAAGTACAAAACGGCCTAATAATATTCAAGATATAATAAATGGGTTAGATAAAGACGATAAAATTTCAAATACTGATCTCAGTGTAGCGGAAAATAATGATGTGGATATTGTATCAAACACTGAAAATATTTTAAAATTTAAACGAGATTTAAAACACAGCTCTGAAATGCATAACAATAATAAGAGTGATTTAAAAGATACTTATAATCGGTACAACAATGATACGTATTTAAAACAACAAAAGAACCCTGGAATTTTTAACTCTACGAATAGTACTCCCGTTCCTGATAATATCTTACCTCTATTTCTAAAATATCTGTTTGAAAACAAACCTAAAAATGTAGATAATATATCCGATGTAATACATCTTAAAAAAGCGAATACATCTTTATTTGAACATTCACATTTAAACCAAAACCAATCGCTATCATCCGAAAATATTTTAAAAGATCCTGTTGAAAGTGATAAAAATTATGGTAGGACCACAAATTTTAAAGACTTTAATAATATGTCATATATAGATGGTTCCTCATTTTTGAAGACCAATAAATATGATGGCGTACCAGAGCTATCCATGGATATAAAAGGAAATATAATATCATCTAAAACAGGTTGCCATGCATTTTTAGGAACAATGTTCAGTAATATTCTTCGATATAGCGAGGCAGAAACGGTCACAGATTTTATTGTTTCTGAGCTTTCTCTATTCTGCAATGGTCAATTAACATCATGTGCAGGTGTAAATGTAATTTTAGTCTAAATAATATTATTTGTGCTAGTTGTTATTTTTTATTTTAAATGATGTGTTATATTAATTTTGTAATAAAACGCATGTAATGAAATAAGATGGTTTATTTTCTAGTGTCTACCTTATTTTATTTCTTATAACTAGATCAGTCGTGTTCAATATATTGTTTCTTCTTTTTATGTAACAATATTTTGATCACAAGTTTTACAGTTATGGCAGCAGTTATTGATTGCTTAATTTAAACATTCATTTAGTCACAACTATTGCATGTCAAGGAAAAGACTAGATTTTATTATAATAATGTAAAATATCAATTTTGACACTATCTGTTATATCAACGTAATTATCATACTATACTATAGGTAGGGCGTTACATTTAAAATGCTTCTTAACAAAACTATTTACAATAAGTATGGTACTAAAGAAATGTATTCTTCTAAACCATTATTCAAATCCACATCTCAAGACGAAAGTTAACATTAATTTTGTATTGGTACGATTAGTTAGTGATTGCACAAATACAATAATTTAATTAACTTATTTGGTAGATTTTCTAGCCACGTTATTTCTTTCAATTGGAATTTCATATCTGCCATTCCAATTAGAGAGCGAATGTCTGCACTCAGGCATAGTGCTAATAGGCTCGCATCTTCTGCTAATCGACCAGTAAGCGTATCCCTTTGGACACTGGTACAAGAAACCTCGTAGTTTTCCCGATTTTGAAATTTCACATTTAAACAAAACTGGAGAGCACTGTTCGTTCTTTTCAAAGGGAAAATGTCCCGCTGCTGGACACGCATACTTTTCTTTTCCAACTGTTATCTGTAAAAAATTGTAACAATAATATATACCCACACGAAAAATAACGTCAATACTTGGTGAAAGTTCATTTCATTACATTTTTTTTCTATCCAAAAAAAAATTTCAGTCGAATTTTTACAATAAAAATAAAAATTATTTTTTAGCCGTCTTTAAAATAATTTAATTTAATTGTTTAGGTATTTTACACAGGTAAAAAATCACAATATTATTATTTACTTACTGGTTCTTTGTAGTATGCATCTAAGCGCTTTACACGACGTCTTTGAGCAATTTGTCCATCACATTTTTTATCAGCTTTCGCTTCTTCTACACACTGAGTTTTACTTTCATCATATATAGTATTATTTGGACAATGGAATACGGCTACCTTCATTTCATGGCTATCATCATCCTCAGTACATTGATAAAATAAGTTACAATATTTTGGATGACGTCTAAATCCTGTTGGGCAAACGAATGTATATTGGTCATCATCTGTTTCAGGGCACTCTTTATTTGATGATCCTTGTTCCGTAGTTGTTTCTTGCCCGCTTTCTGTGGTAGAACTTCCCTCTATTGATTCTTGTGTTGTAGATTGTTCTGTTGTTGATGATTGACTTTCAGTACTTTGTTCAGTAGACTCCTGCGTAGTTGGTTGTTCAGCTTTTGTCGTTTGATCTGTAGAACTTGTAGTTGATTCACTTGTAGTTGACTGTGGCGTACTAGTTGTCGTTTCTTCACTTGAAGTTGTAGTTGTTTGTTCAGTTGTAGTAGTAGTTTGTTCCGATGTACTTGATTGTTGAGTAGTACTTGATTGGTCAGATGTAGTTGTACTTTGTTGTGTTGTGCTTTGTTCTGTGGTGGATTGCTGTGTTGGACTTTGCGCTGTTGTTGACTGTTGTGTAGTTGACTGTTCAGTAGTAGATGATTGTGTAGTACTCTGTTCTGTGGTAGATGATTGTGTAGTACTCTGTTCTGTAGTAGATGATTGTGTAGTACTCTGTTCTGTGGTAGATGATTGTGTACTACTTTGTTGTGTTGAACTAGTTTGTTCATTTGTAGATGATTCTTGTGTGCTGGTTTGGTCTGTAGAACTAGATGATCCCGTAGTAGAAGAACTTTGTGTAGTTGATCCTTCAGTTGTCGATTGAGTTGTTGTAGTTGTTTCTTCTTTGGTACTTGATTCAGTAGTCTCTTCTTGTTTAGCTGTCGTTGTAGTGTTATTAGTATTTTCTGTTTGAGATTGTGACCCACTGCAATCGCGTGGTGGATAAACTGACTCTTCATGATTGCAAGTTTGAAGATTTGGATCCCAAATAGTCCCTTCACCGCAATCAAAGTGATAAATTGAGAAGGTTTTTCCATCACCGCCCCAATCAACGCATCTATAAAACTTTTTGCAATCATATGGATCTGCATAATAACCAGCTTCATTACAAGTATAATTACTATTATTTGGTTTTGAAGTAGAACTACCCTGAGTGCTTTCATTACCACTTTGAGTAGTTGTGGATTCCGTTGATGATGGACTTTTCGTTGGTTTTGACGTTTCGTTACTAATTGTTGTGGTTGTTTTATCTGTTTCTGTTGTTGTTGTTGTTGTTGTTGTTGTTGTTGTTGTTGTTGTTGTTGTGGACCCATTGTTTCCTCCATTCCCACACGATGGATTCGATACATCTTGAGGATGATTACAAGCAGTTATATCTTGGTCCCAAATTGTACCATCTCCGCATGTGAAATCATATTTTGTAAATCCTCCTTTCCCATCATCGACACATCTATAGAACATTTTACAATCTTTGGTATTACCAAAATATCCAGCTTGTTCACAATTATCTTCGTGTGTCATGCTACTTGATGTAGATGTTGTCGATGAAGTTTCGGAAGTGCTTGATGATTCAGATACTGTTTCATCTAGCATTGTGGGTTTTGTGGAAGGAGCAGACGTAGTAGTTGATGTAATTGATGTAGTTGGTTTTTCTTGACTAGAATGAGATGAACTAGTGGTACTACTAGTAGTACTTATTCCTTTGCTGCATAGAGAATTATCACCATCATGGTCACATGCTTGAATATCTTGCACCCAAATTGTACCCTCACCACATGAAAAATCATATCTGGTATAACCACCTTTACCATCTCCTACACAGCGGAAGAATTTTTTGCAGTCATTCGAATTTGAATGAAATCCTTCAGAAGTACATTCATCATTACTTGAAGAAGTTTGTGTTTTTTCAGTTGACTGTGAAGTGCTTGTAGATGCTGTTGTGGAATGAACATCCGTATTGTCTTTTTCGGGTTCCCTATTCACTGAACCACAATGTGATTTAGAGGATTCATGATTGCAAGCTAGAATTTCTTGATCCCAAACAGTTCCGTCTCCACAAGTAAATTCATATTTATGATAACCTCCTTGGCCATTATCAGTACATCTGTAAAACTTTTTGCAGTCACTTTCATCTCCAATGAAACCTTCTTGAATACATTGGTGAGACTTTGGAGGCTCTTTTGATGTACTTGAATAATCATTCGCTTCGGATGTTGAGCTACTTTCAGTGTAATTTGGTTCTTTTTCGTTGGGAGCCTGAGTGGCAGCAGTAGATCGGCAAGGAGTTTTAACAGAATTTTCATGGTTGCAAGCACTTATTTCGGAATCCCAGATAGTTCCATCTCCGCAAGAAAATTCATAACGAATAAAACTGCCTTTCCCGTCGTCAACACATCTGTAAAACTTTTTACAGTCAGTAGAGTCACCCATGAAACCATCTTTTATACACTCATCGCTTTGATCTATTGAAGTCGCTGGTTTTATTGTGGAACTACTCCACGAAATGTTTTCTGTTGTTCCGATTTCTTGATTGCTTTGAGTGACATGGTTATCATTTATCTCTTCATCTTTCAGAGTTGTTGAACGAGAAGTTGATGCGCTCTCAGAATTAGGTGATTGATTGCTTCCACAATTTTCAACCGCCCATGCATGATTACACGCCTGTATTTTAGAGTCCCAAACAGTCCCATCCCCACAAGCAAACTCGTAACGTGTGTAACCGCCTTTTCCATCTTCTACGCATCTGTAAAACTTCTTACAATCTTGTTTGTCACCTATAAAACCATTAGTCACGCATTGATAATTTACATTTGATGTAGTTGATGTTAAAATTGTAGAGCTACTACTCAATGTTGTATGATAAGTGGATGTTTCACTGCCGATACTCGCAGTCGTGAAATTTGTATCATGTGTTGAGGGACTTAGATTTTCTGAATGACTTCCACCACATTTTTCAACTGCCCATACATGATTACAAGCAGCAATTTTAGGGTCCCAAACAGTACCTTCTCCACATGTAAATTCATATCGAATGAAACCTCCATTTCCATTTTCAACGCATCTGTAAAATATTTTACAATCATTATCATCCCCCATAAATCCACTACTATAACATTCATTAGCTTTATTAGTAGTAGGTGTATTATAGTTGGTAGTTGAGCTGGATGTTGTTGATTTAACAGTACTGTCAGGGACATCACTATTTTCATTACCAATGTCTTGAGATACAGTAGGTAATGTCGTTATTGAATTATCTTGTACTGAGCTACTCGTAACTCCGCATGTTTTTACAGCCCAAGCATGATTACAAGCTTCTATGTTTGGATCCCAGACAGTACCTTCTCCACATGTGAATTCATAGCGAGTATAGCCACCATTGCCACTTTCTACACATCTATAAAATTTCTTACAGTCACTATCACCCATAAAACCAGACGTTTTACATTCAGTATTTTGATTTGATATACGTTCAGTGGTTGTTGAAGATTGCAATGGAGTTTCACTTTGTTGTGTTTGATAACCTAAATCATAATCGTGATCAGGAATATTTTTTTGGGTTGTAGTCTGAATTAGTGACACAGTCGTTATTATTGCGTTATCTGCATTTGATGGTACTTCAATGTTTTCATTTTGCGTACCATTAATTCTATTGGAACCACACGATTTTACTGACCATGCATGATTACACGATTCTATTTCAGGATCCCAAACCGTACCGTCTCCACATATATACTCATATTTCGTAAATCTTCCATCACCATTTCCAACGCATCTATAAAACTTCTTACAATCATTTATATTGCCAAAAAATCCACTTGAACTACAATCTGTTGTCTCATACGGTTTATTAGAATCAATTTTGTCTGTCTTTGTTGTTGATGTTATTTGCGTTGCAGTTGATGATATTGGCCCTTCTTCTTGTTGATTGTTTTGATTTCCATAATAGGTTTGATCAATTTCGTTGTTTGAACTCGAACTTGTAGTGTAATAATGAAATGTTGTACTTTCAATAATTATACTAGTAGTTGATACGTTTTGATTTGTTTTTTTCTGTCCACAATTTTTAACAGCCCAGGCATGATTACATGCTTCTAGATCTTCATCCCACAAAGTACCTTCAGTACATGAAAATTCATACATAGTAAAACCTCTTTTTTCGTCACCGATACACCTATAAAACTTTTTACAATCATCCGAGTCTCCCATAAACCCTGATTTAGAGCATTTATTGTTTCTCATGCCTTTATTATATGGAACTGAGTTTGTAACTGTCGTACTTGGTAACATGTTGTATGACGTTTGAATTTGACTGGGCTGATTTGTCTGAACAAGTTCTTGATGATCTGGAATTACTTCATTTCCATAATTAAATTGCGTTTCATTTTGTTTAACATTAACATTTTGTACATTAATTCGATCTCCAAAATTTGTTGGACTTTGATTCTGTATTGTAGATCCTGTACTTGTTTGTGTTTGTGTCCCTTCTGATCCGTACAAAATTTGTGTTTGCTGTTGAATCATGTTTGCTGTTAAATCATTATATTTTTCTTCATTAAATCCTTTACCACATCGTTTTCGTTGCACCGCCCAAGGGTGGTTACAACCTTGGGTATCATCATCCCATATGGTTGTTTCACTACATGAAAACTCGTATCTTAAATAGCCTCCTCGTTGATTGTTTACACATCTATAAAATTTTCTACAATCAACATCATCACCCATGAACCCATCAGATGTACATTGAACACCGCCTTGTTTATTTGGTTGCCGAGTAGTATGGTAAGTTGATTGTGTATTTTCCCAAGGTTTACTAGAAGAAACTGCTGATGGTAAATTCCATGGAGATGCAGTCGATGTAGTAGTAGTTTCACTATTTATGCTACCATATCCAGAATTTGATAGAAAAGGATAAGAAGTTATGTGATAATTCTCAGATTTTACCGGTTTGGGGGCTGCGGTTGTGCTTATAAAGAGACTTGAAGCTTTGGGAGGTTTCGTACTTATTGGTGAAGGTAATTCATGATTCTCACTTTGTAGTCCATCAATTTCATTTTCAATATACTTTTCTGTGGAAGTGGTTAGCTTGTCGCTACTAAGACTACTACATTCTAATCTTTTTGTGCTTCGAGGGTGGTTGCAGACTTCAGTATCAGGATCGTATACAGTACCTGGGCCGCATTGAAACTGAAAATTAAAAATTGCAACTAGTAGTTTAATAAAATAAAAACTTACTAGAAACGGTTCAAACTATCGCTACATTCGTTTTAACTTATTTACCTAGCTACACTATTGTTTATATTAATCGTATATTTATTTTTCTTTGTGATAAAAATAATGTTTACTACAATTCCACACCTAAAGGTAAAGTAAGTGGCAATGAAGTTGAAGGGTGGTAGGACTTATAACTAATAAAACGTATCCAGTCTTTTGCCTAAACTTAAACTAGTTTTTTTAACACTTCCACAGCTTACGTTTATTTTATACTAAAGCACAGCAGTCAGCACACGTGATTACACGAGATTAATTAAAAAAATAATGAACATTTTACCATTGCATCTTAAGATACCTAAGCTTCGGAAATACTATAGATGTATTAAATTCGTATATGAATGTAATCAAATAATCATAAATCTAATTTTACCCTATAAACTGTAAATTTTCCATTGGTAGCTTTCAAACAACGATAGAAGACTGAACAATCAACAGTGTCTGCTAGGAAACCTTCACTAGTACACAATATGGGATCGGGTTTTGGTCCTGAATACAGTTTCACTATACGCCCGCTCACTCGACCGTGTCGCTGACTTGCTGTTGAAGTACCTGAAACATTTATTCAGAGAAGCTTTAGGCGCTGTCCTATTGCCATCGCTCGTACGGTGCTGCGATGCGATGTCATAGTGCAACGTCGTGCGTCACTATGA
>DWKA01002221.1:0-10984 GCA_018249155.1 Panoquina ocola ocola
CCCCCAAGGGGATAAAATAGGGGATGAAAGTTAATACTCTTAACGCGAGCGAAGCCGCGAGCAAAAGCTAGTTATGGTTACAAATTTGACGTTGTCTCAATAGATGGCTCTGATATACACCAGTTTACAACGTATGTTGTAAACATGTCACATGTAACATGTCGTGTGTCCCACCTTGATTTTTTACGCTCAGCGGGGTGAAGGAATTTTCCAAATACCTATAAGGTTGTCAGTAGGTAGGTAATATACCTAATATAAGGGTGGCTATCCACTAAAGTGGTTCTTACCGAAACCTTATTGGTCAATGGAATTTAATCACTATTCGCACTTTAGTGTAAAATTCGTAAAATTTAATTGTATTAATTTTATGTGCCTGTATTGGTTAACTTCGCACAAGTCCGTTCCGGTCTAGTGCATAAGCACCTTTACACGGCACCTGTCCAGGACGTAGGTTATTATTATAATCAGATGTAACTAGCATATTACTCAGTTAACTAGCAGTGAGATAAACCAATATTAATTATGATTGTAATAAGAAAATAGATACTTACCTACTTGTTCTAATATTGTGAGCAGTCGTAGATAGGTAAGGTATAGGTAGCAATATTTAAATTGCGTTCCATATTAATATTAGATTTTAAAAAGTTGTTCACAAAACATTTTTATTTTTTATAATATATTTCGGCTCGTAATATTGTATATTTTATTAACGTTAACCTCAATAATTATGGCTTCATAATAATCATTGACATAACCATAGGTTTCACTGAAACACTTATTGAATCTGGCAACCCGAAATCTGTATGTCAATTAGCATTTTTGCGTTCCATTAAAAAAAAAACGAAAAAAAAAATCAGCGTCCGAATTCGTAATTCGAACGCCTCAAAATTGGCGTGTTCAGCCATCTTGGCATGTCCGCGCAAAAAGCGTCTCCCGCGCAATCGGGACACGTCGCAACTAATTGGACTTGCCCGCCTCGCTCCTCATTGGCTGGGGGGCGTGCACTAATTATTTAATAACTCCACCCCCTTTTTTAATTAAACCCAATATGAGGTACATAACCTACTCACCCTATCAGCATTGGTTACGGTCTAGCTGTTTCATACATTATGCTTCCTTGTTTTTCTCCTAGGTACCCTTTATACCTCACGATGCTGCAGTTTAACTGATCACGTTTCATAAAATGTATTTAAAATATATCATGGGATTCTTATTACATTATGTACAATATTTTACAAACTTGTTTGATCTTAAAACCTTAAAATTGTTAGCGTAAGTTTAATATTAATTCTACGAACAAAACAGTTCCATATGCCAAACCATTTTCATGAATAAATTAGAGAATTTCCATATTTTATTATAATAAGCCCCCTCCCCTTAATTAAGTTCCTGAGACTTAGTTAGTCTTGCAAACAAACATGGCCGTTCTACTATGAACACACCACTAACGAACTCTATCCCAGAATGAATCACAAAATCACTGTTGAGTAAAAGATGCTCTATCTATACCTATCTGAGCATAAGCCATGGGTATATCACCCTTGCTTATGGTGCATCTACCTTTGAAACATTTAAGATTACCCCGAACGTTTCCACTTATTAGTTCTGGGCTTTGTACTACCTACCCTATTTGTCAATTATCTTTTTGTCGGTTTTGTTCACGATAGTCACAGATAAAAGACATATCTTTCGTAAAACAATCAGATTCAACACTCATAAAATAATGTTTCAACTTTACAAGGTCGACCTGAAAAGTTATTACAATGTAAAGTAATAAAAGATCTACTATCAACACGCGTACAACCAAGCCTTGACCAAAAATAACCATTTTAGATGAATTTAATTGAAACAATTAATCAAGCAGGTGTATCCCGCCTTTAACACGGTGGGTTCGGTGCGTAATCGATCGTGGATCTTACGAGAATGCCTGTTATTGGTGATGTTATGTTGGGTATTGGTGCACGGTGTAATTCCGTGGGGATATTTCGATTAATGATAATTTAAAATCCGATTAATGATGAACGGATGAATAGCGGTTCGACTCATTTGGTAGTGCATTACGATAAAGATAGCCCACATGTTATAAATAAAGCTTAAATGTGAGACTATTAAAATCCAAATACAATAATTATAAGATATGAAGTTAACTTTACTAACAAACATACGAGTATATACTAACAAAATAACTCTCATTGCTTTTTTAAAGATTTCAATAACTCATTATTACAATATTATTGTATCAAAAATGTTTCACTTCTGTCAGAATAAAGAACCCATATAATATCCTAAAACAACAATGGCCCGATATAGAAAGAAGGAGGTATACTGTTTTTTAGCGAGCGAATCCTGAACCCTGATAATAACACCCTGGTGGTATTCCGGGTATACCCGTTAGGGAGTGGCCGGAGTTATTAAACATACAAGACGAAATAACTGGCCGTTAACTTACACGGTGGTTTGACCCCGAGTAACCCGATTTACGTGTACCTAATAAATTTGCTAAATTAATAACAGCTTTTGCTATTTAGGATGAAGGGTGAAGTGGCCAGGTCACTCGTATATTCGTACAATCACTGCAATGGAATGTCTTAATGTAAGCTTACATGAGTAAATATTTTTTGGCAACATATTCCAATTATCTTATTTAATGTCGTTTTAAATTTTTAATACTGCATTACATTAAACAACTGTGCTGTTCACCATTGAAGAGTACCCTCATCTGGAGTCAATCGTAAATGTAGTATGAAAAGAATATAGAATGAAGTCATACTTGTTATAAAAACGCATTATCATCGCAACTTAAGCAATTTGCCAAATTTCAACTTCCAAGAATAAGAGGTTTAGCGTGCATGATTTGATTCAAACAAACATTACAAGTTCAATAAGGTTTCAAAATTGACGATTCTTTTAAAGTGATGTAAAGTAATACTTCAATTCTAAGTCATCATTTTGAAATTTCAATCCATTTGTCACATCTTCATTGGACAATTCACGAACCATTGTTTCGGTGTCAAGGACATCCAAATTTTCTATTTTTACCAATGACTCCAAGGTGACCTTGAAGAATTACGATTCAGAACAGGCACTCCAAGAATTCGTACACTGATACAGACAATGAGGGTATTCCCAAAACGGTGTAGGATTGAATTCTTTACAATTTTTTTGCTACACTAAAATTAATTTATAACACGTTCGCAGGAAACTGACACTATAAACCATGTAGACATTACATAGAACAATATGAATACTTAACAGTTACTTTGTCAGTGCATTACATTTGGAATACAAATAAGAAAACCTTTTTGGGGTTGCCAATTTTAGGTTCAACTGATCATTTGTTTGTTTTTGACAGTAAATAAGGTAGACATACATTAAATTTCTAAAATACCACTTTGCGTATCAGAAAATCTTGTTCAACAAAATAAAACCCTAACTTCTTCAAATTAATTTAAATTCACACCAGGAACAATGGATTGTCTAGACTCCCATTTAGCCTGAATTGCCACTTGATAGAAACCTAATAAGGCAACACTCCTTATTGCCTAGCCGCGTAATCGAAATCGCACGCTCTGACCACGAGATTCGTAAAGAAAAAGAGTAGGACAAAAGAATCCAAACGCATCAGTGAGGTAATGGAGATCACGTCGGAACATCGTATCAAAGTTATAAGTATGCATCCTGCTTTAATTTATGTACTCGACACTAGTGCGAGCGAGACAGACTTAATAAAGGCTCGACCGCAACGTGCACTATCATTAGCCCGTATTCCAGCTACAGCACAACAATACACAGTGTACACTTCGACAGTTGTCAATTGCTCGGCCGTCAGAATGATTCGCCACCGTGTTAATCTTTTTGAACCGCGAGTGCCAGTCAGAGAAGCTGTGGCGGAAATCGTAGGTAGATCCAGTAATCATCGCGACTGAGAATCGTAAGAAATAAATGAATTTTCGTTCCTTTTTGCCGTGCCCGAGATAAATTGGTTTTTATGTGTTTTCCGAAAGGTTTTGAGACAATTGCTGTGGGTTGGGTGTGTTATTAAGCGTAATTTAACGGGGCTGCGGTTGGTGATCTGGCTTTTGTCAAAGCGTGATGCCATTAAGTTTACAATAAAAATGTTAAGATGTATTACATGGCCACCACCGACCACCACAAAAACATAATTCTGAATAGCGAATATAATTTTCTGTGACGTATCGCCTTTAAATGCGTTTAACTTTAGCAATTTGCATACAGGTCCCTTTGATGAAATACTCTCAGTCTTCCTACAAATAAGCGACTGCTGTATAGAGCATTGAAATTCTTCCTTGACTTCGCTAAATATGTTCTGTTTAGGATACTTTATAGCTAAGATAATATTGTATGTTAACGGGATTTGCAGTTGTCACACTTTAATTTAAAAGTTTCAATACAGTAGATTTATTTTTGAGTTACTACTTGCTATCAATATTTTTATCCTTCCTTTTTTGATTGATTGTAACTGTTACGAAAACAAATCCATCAACTATTAATATAATGGCAAGAAATAAAACGAATCAAGCAACATTGGAGCAAGAAAAATTGCGAAGGTTTAAAGTGTGCCTTTAAGCGTCTCTATCGTTCCATTTTGTAACAATTACCGGATAGACAACCGGTAGCGTAATACCGACTTATTCCGCGATATGCTGTCGCTTTGCCAAGTGTAACTTATTGCCGACATCACTCATTCGTGGGGAAATTCACGACCAATACACAAACTTATGGGCCAGTCGCTGAACAATTTGCTGATCAAAAAGCTACTTTATTGTCGAGCAGTTAGACACATGCAGAGTTATGGTAAGTGTAAAAATGTGAAGCGAAACGTACTTCGTGCTTGCAACCGCTCGCTATCACTAAATGAAGAAGTTATAGTGACACGTTAGACTGTAATTACTCCTTCAAGTATTTTCTGCCTTTGTTAAAACAAAGATTAAGTTTATATTTTATGCAGTACATCTACTGCCACATGTTGCACGCCGGAAGATGAATCGCTATCTGGTAAAGAAATAGTAGCAAAACATAAAAGTACTTTTTAATTAAAGAAAAGTTCATGAAGTGCAAAATACGTTGTTAAGCTCAACGTTATAATTGCAATGATATTTTTATAGAAAGCTTATATAAATCTATAATTAAATTTTTCGCAACATGGAATGTGAAAAAACATGAAACACTTTTAGGTATGGTATTA
This sequence comes from Panoquina ocola ocola, assembly GCA_018249155.1. Classification (NCBI taxonomy): domain Eukaryota; kingdom Metazoa; phylum Arthropoda; class Insecta; order Lepidoptera; family Hesperiidae; genus Panoquina; species Panoquina ocola. The sequence goes on from DWKA01002221.1 coordinate 5,207, forward strand.
AATATTCAAATGAGATAAAAATAAGATTTTGCGCATTCACGGATGTCGTATATTCTTTCAGAAAAGTCTGTTCTCTAAAGTCCGCGTAGCCCTACGAAACGATAACGAAGGAATGCTATTAAGTTTTTGCTCTAAAGACAATCATAAATAGATAAACAGTGCGATCAAACCGCGAAACGAAACCAACAATGAGTATGCTAAAACCAAAACAGGACAATTAAAGAAATTTAAACAGGATGCAGAGCGTGTTACCTCATTATAGTTTCGTCCCTGCCGTAGGAAATAGCAACCAAGAAGCCTTAATAGAAAATCTTTATCTCTTCGTTTTCTGCCGATTCCAATCTATAAATGGAGAGCAAGTTTACAAGTCCAATGGTAACTGCCTAAGATTCACACTACATATTGTATTTACTTAGGAACATTTTCTTTGGATTGCATTTAACTAAAATACATGCCACAGAGGCAGCTCGAATTCCTGTTCTATCTATTGTAAAATCTTGGTTGTTAATCATTATTTTAATCAATTTTGTTTTAGATTTTTCCATTTTGTTTTGTACTGGATCTATCTCTTTTGATTTTTAGCATCCATATTGGCCCTAGTTTATATGTTTATTTTTTAAATTTTTATTTACTTTTTACGATTGAAAACTATTTTGTTCATCGATAAATCTTCCTAAATCCAGATTTAAAACTCAAACATCTGGTTATTTCTTATAATAATAAACAAAGTATTAACATTGACCGTAACATGAACATTAGTTTAGGCATTCATAGCAACAGTCGTGATCGAGATACCGAGAGCTCTGTCGCCGTGTTACAATATATGGTAGGAACTGGGATCGGGAATTTCATATTTTGTATCCCATAATGTTTGAACGGGACCCTTTTACATTATAGAAATATTTATATTTGCAATCTAATGCGAATATTTAACGGTTCTTTACCACTGACTTCGAGCTTATGAAGAGGTATTTGAAAATACGCTTAAGATAGTTCAGTTAATTCTTTATGCAAATAAAGGGAACAATATTTTGGAATTAAAAATGACTACATATCAATTATTTAAGTTATTATTAGTATTTATTATTGTGAATTATTTTGGTGACTTGGTTTTTATCATTTAAGTCAGTAATGAAAGCAAGTAGAAGATTTTAGGTATGTATGAGTGATAAGAATTAAACAAAATTGTTATTGTCAGATGATTCTGAATTCCCTTCTCGGTTTCAACATCTGTCAAATCTAATTGCAATGAACCAATTCAAGTTATTTAAATGTCGCCAAGCTGATTATTCTAATTCAAATTACGGCTCCCAATCATTGCGCAAACTTAAAGCCTAGGAACCAAATGTCAGAATTTAAATGATGTTATCAAATCTATGACCTCGTGAAAGCAAAGAGACTGGACGCGTTTTCTTTGATTGTTGAGCAGCATAATACGTCAATAGCTAACGTGGTTTAGACTCAAAATATACATAAGAAGGTGGGATAAGTAAAGCGTGATCGAACAGTTCTTGTTTCAATATTGGAATACACCATTTATAATACACAATGTATGGTAAAATGAGAAATATATTCATTATTTAGTTTTTCCTCGTTTTTTGGCTAGTTTCCATCATAATAATCGCGGATGATTTCAATTTCTATCAAATATTGACAATTTATTTTCTTAATCCAAATGTTTCGTAATAGACTTCTTTGAGGTATGGTTGAACTTTTAATTTTAAGCTTTTTCTAACTGACAGATAAATAGAGCACCTACATTTATCCGTACAATATTCAATTATTCGTTCATGTAATCATAGATAAATTAGATTTTTAGCGTATTAAATCTAACTTAAGTAGCGATAAAACGTTCGTTTTGTAAGTTCACTGCATTTTGCTCATTAAATCTTCCGTGCCAATGGTTGTTTCTCTAACCTTTTGTAGTATAATGCGCGAACGCAGTCGATCAAACGTGTAAGGAGCGCCGTTTAAAACTCGTCTATTATCTCTTGCCGTGTTGATAAAACGTCATATTATTAAGCAGCCTTAATAATGCCAGTTGTAATTTATAGCAACACTAACTCGACTGATCACTTCACTTATAAGTGAAATATTACTATCCGTAACACAGGAGCTTTAATGTCACATCATTGACAATCGTTAGGCAGTTGTCATTTTGTTACACGCTCTGATTGGTCAATTATCACGTGATCTATTCAGGAAACTTGTATTTTACAGTGTGAAACCACAGTATTTGCTTAGAATCAAGGAGAACCCTTTGAATAGATTTTAATTTAATTTTTTTCATGTATTATTTCTAGGTACTTTATTTTATTTCATATGAATCTTTTTTCTGTGAGTAAATTTTATCATTACACTTTTTTTTTAATGATGACAAAGAACAAGTTTTCCAGATGTAACAATTCCAAGTGAACATTAGCCGCTCCAAATGTGATAAGTTGTTGTGGTGTCCATCTATCAGCGGTCACGATTCTGCGAGATATGTGTATGTGGCAACGGTTCCCATGGACCGAGCTGTATTTATGAGACGATGTAATGTGGGCACGTATCGAATATTTAACTTATCCCTGTCAAGGATTTAGAACTAAAACAATACTCGGCCCATCCGGAGTTATGACTGGGAATTTATTTACTAGTTATGCTGCCATCTTGCTGTGACCTTATGGGTCTTTAGGGTTTGTTTTCTGTTTCTCCGAGTTATGCACGGCTGGATACATTTAAATTTCCGTGTTTACCTTTAGTTATTTGTTGTGTTGCATCGCAAATAACTGTAGGCTGTCTTATTTATTTTAAGTTTATTAAATAAGAATCATGAGGTGGACTGAATGCTAAAGAAATATCTAGTAGTTAATCTTTAGTCTTGGCAGATATCAGTGCTTGTGTTATAAAAACTTAAAAAGTGAAATAAAAAATTGATTGAATAAAATGTAAAAGTAGTATGATAGTACAATATTTTATTGACGTAAAAGTTAGTACTTATTTTTATTTAGGAAACTAGAAAGAATACTAAAGTTGTTGTAATTGTTTGTAAGCCATAAATAAATAAATAGTAATAAATAGTAATGCTTTTGATAACCTTACTTCTGTTTTACTGATGACCACTAATATCAGAGTAAGATAATCTTTAACATTTCCCAAATGATTCATATGAAATAAAAAATAATAAATCATTCTTTGTTCTCACCGGCATCGCTTCAAGTTATTAATTTCGATATGGCTAACATTATTCCGTCTGTAATAATATCTGGCCTCAAGATTACGTGCAAGTATTGAAACCATCAAAAATTTAACATCCACTGCAAAAAGGTCCGCAAAATTTTACATTACATTCGGTGTCGTGTTGGGCTTTGGGTTATAACGATTTTATAAGTGGAGAATAATGATCCTTTCGAATAATCAAACGGAATTAGAGTTTCAATGATTCAGTCTTCTCTCCCGAATATAAAAGAATACCTTTATTTATAGTCTTTCTTTATTTTAATTCTTTATTCATAGTCTGTATGTTTAGATCCTTATTTCATCCTTTAGATGGCTAGATTTGTTTCCATTTATATAATATCTATGATCTATGAATTTGAAATTAAATCAGACTCTTATTTTAATTGAATGAGTCTGTCATTCTCAAATCATCTTCTACAATCTTTACTATTTACCTGTAGTTTTCTAAACGTTAAGAACACAATATTGATTTATTGTCATTACTTTAAAGGCTATCAGGTGAAGAAATGTTTTAAATCTCGTTGCAGAAAGCAATATAAGCATCGCCACAACCAGGCACTAGTATTATATTTCTCTTTTTGTAAACGCATCCGGTGTTATTCTGCGGTGGAGTTGGTTTCGCTTTTTGTAAGTAAAAAGTTTAGGGCTTTTCAAATGGTTCTCTAATGATATTCGCCGCAGTTGTGCATTTGAGGTCAATATAAAAAGTACGTGGTGGAAACGCCCCTTAATGGTGGATTCTTACGTGAAATTGCTGGATGGATTTCAAATGTTAATAGCTTATAATGATAGTTATCAAATGGACTGAATATAATTTTGATTCGTTCGATACAGTGTGTTGTAAGTTCTTCAAAGACGTTGAATTATGAAAGGAATCGATATTTATTTGACTGCTAGTTATCAAGTCCATAATAAGTATCGAAGTAATTATTGATATCGAATCAGATATGTTTTAATATCCCAGTAGAAATAGTATGAATTTCCTTAAAACTTTGATCAATCTACGAAATGCCTTTCAAAGGGAGCTGGTTGTCATAAATTCTATGACAGATAGAACGTAACGTAACTGCTATATTACGATATTTTCGTAGACGCAAACGACAAACATAAACCTCTCATAGCAGAGCGATAACAAGTAGATCCAGATTTCTCCGTCAAAGAAATCAAATTGATAAACAACCTACAAACTTTTTTTATCTCATGATTATTTTTAAGGTCAGAATCACAATCTTTGTAGAATCACGAGTCAATAACGAGTTGGCGTTATAGCGCTGCAATCGGCGCGTCGTGAACGAATGTAATAAGGATATCCATATTTCCTCCCAATGCAGGAATAATGCGAATCGAGACGAGAATTAGGATGGGGCCACGAAACCTGACGAAAGGATCGACTTATGATATCAAATACTTACTTAAGTCTTTTAATATTCTGATGTAACCGATTTACAGACGAATTTGTTTAGTAACCTCTTACTCAAATGACAGCGTATTTAAATTTATAAACAGTTTATGTGCACGCTCAACAAATGCTTCTCGATTTATACTTCAACCTAGATTTTACCTGATATCTTTGATGCATTGGTAGCGTAATGGAATTTCTGTATATAACAGTAACTTGAAGATGATATAAAATTATTATATAATAAGCGTTTTCCGCTGTTTTCGTAGTGGCAGTGTTAAAACTTTGTCGGTGCGAGCGATTATCATACAATAGCCAGTTGCGACGCGGCCGCGCTGACAGATACGCATTTCCTTCAAACGAAACGGCCGGCGGCCATTTTGTTAAGCATTCACACATAAAATGGCGGCTGTTATTATTACAATAAAGCTACCGAAAAGACACAATTTTCATGCTTTAGAATTAAACATCTTAACGAAATACATATTCATTACACGCAATATTTTCATTGAAATGTGCTGCTAACATAATTTTATGACTATTTTTCAAAAAGCAACTATTTATATATTTATTTCTCTTGTTCCGTTGGCTCTTTTTTTAGATGCATTGATTATATTCATAATTAAAAATGCAGTTAGTCAAAACCATTTAAACTTCTTACGTATTTTAAATTACAAAATAGATAAATAGCATTTGTTAACGAATATAGGATACGAATCCGGACAGATTTATTGTTTTACAAGCTACACAAACCAGTGCGGAATCTGATTCCGACAACGACAACAATCTATTCATCTCGCAGCTCTATAAATAGCCATAAATAGGGCTCGTTTATCACATTTACATAAAAATGGCAAAGGTTTCGGTCTGTCGCAGTGCCATGCAGGCACAAGTAATGCCGACATCCGGCTGGTGCGCGTGGTCGGCGATTTGATTTGCAGATGAACCTGCCTCTTGCTGCACTGCTGTAAGTGACGAACTCACAGCGTTTTATTTAGTTAGTTACTTAGTAAGTTAGTTACTTAGTTAGAGTTAAAATGCTGACACCTTTGGTTATTACACCTTTAGATTCCGCATTGTTATACATCGTCGTCAAAAATGTTTTTTTTTAATACGCTTTCTTTATTTGTCTGTTATTGGCTGAACAAATTACACTA
>DWKA01002222.1:0-10983 GCA_018249155.1 Panoquina ocola ocola
CTACTAATATTATAAATGTGAAAGTTTGTATGTTTGTTCCTCAACCACGCAAAAACGGATGAACGGATACGGATCAAAAGGGCATGGATAGTTTATAACCCGAAATAATATATTGGATACTTTTTAACCCGATAGTCCAGGCAAGAGTAGAGATGCGTTGAAGTCGTTTTTTAGGTCTCTTGGGTAATGAAGCGGGGCGCGGTGTTATCGTAATACCGTTTCGAGCATGGTGATGTGTGTTAATTGATCTTTGCCTCCCGGAGCTCATTCCACTAGCAAACCTATCTCCTATTGGAGATATCCAATACGCCAAAACCTTGCCAAGTTATGTGTCAGTGAAAGAAATAAAAGCTTACACACTTTTAACATGCTCGTATCATAGCGCTAACCGCAATAGATTTATCGCGTACCGTCGTCACAATATAGACAACATACAGTGATCCAACTCCCTACAAATTTACGAATCAGTGCACGCACACTTGTATACTTACATCGTTATACTGATGGTGTGCAGGAGCAGTAACGAGTGGTAACGAGGTGAAGTGCCGAATCGTTAAAAATGTATATCCGCGGATATGGATCCGTATACGAATATTTGTGTCAAGATCCTCGGATACGGATATCCGCAACATCACTGGTTTATACTTACGGTGTGCAGGAGCATGGCAGAGGTGCGGCGGCTGGCGGAGGGTGCGCGCGCGCGGCTGCGCGAGGGGCTCGGCACGGAGCTGTCGCGCGCGGACGTGGGCGCGCGCCTCGTGGACGCCGCCGACCGCTGCCGCCGCGTGCAGCGCGCGCTGGCCAGTAACCGGAAGCTTATTGCCGAGGTGCGTTACTTGTGCTTACATTAACTACTAAGTAAAGAAATTAAACATTTGTTTACTTTTATAAGCTTAGATGAGTGTACTCATAGAGAGTACTGCTGTGTGGAAAGCCTGCTGCCTGAAGTAGCTAAGTTTAACGATACAACTTTCGCGAATTAACATGATACCCCACTCGGAACTCGGAAGCACACTGCCGTCACCTTGCCGTAGCGATAGCATAGCAATGCGCGTTGCACATATCTTTGTTCTTTAGATTCGTAAACTTATTATTGTTATTAATGGGATTTATAAAAAAACAATAGAAGAAATGTAACAAAGTAGGTAAAGAACTGAAGACTGACACATAAGGTATTTTTATTTTTTAACTGCCTATAGAAAGTTAAGTTGACAATAACAATGATAGCGATACGTATGGCGTATGATAGTGATATGATTATTTTAATATGATCATTTAATATGATCATTTATTTTCGTTGATTATGTGTTTGTTTTTCAATCAACATCCTATATTTTAGTAACTTACCCGACTGCAAGTATGCACGTAATACTGATATGTGAACTTTTTTTTAATAATATACATGTAAAAGAAAAAAATATGATTAGGTAAGCTCTATTCCAGATTCGGAATATAACCAACGAGCACATGAGGAAGTGCTACAACATGCAGCTGAACATCGTGCGCAACGTGCAGTTCTCCTTCAAGTGCATGCTGGACCGCCGCGACTACACGGTAACCAACACACGTACCATGCAATCAAACTAACAGTGGGAAAGTCAATAACCTTAAATTAAAAAATGTTTTGATGTAGACATAAAGAAGCTTAAGTTACCTCTTATTATATCGTTTCGTCGTGATCGGTTCAGCCGTTCCAGAGTCAAATTGATCATTCAAATTGTTATTTGTACACAGACATGAATTTAGAAAAGCGATGATTTTTATATTACAAAAACTCGAATATTATTCATTTCTACTGATCAGAAGTTCTCAATATATTTTTTTATCCTAGCTATACTTTTTAGTTTTCAGTGGATCCCCTGTCTACCGAATATAGATTTTAGTCAATTTTGAAATAAAAAATATATTTCAATAGTTAATACAGCACGCAAAATTATTGTATAAAAATTGGGGATATCCTTGGAGGTCCCATGGGACCCCCTTAGTTTATTCTTCATTCCACAAAGGGCCCCTGTCCACTTTGGGAACCAATCTATACTAATATCATAAAGCTGAAGAGTTTGTTTGTTTCATTGAACGCGCTAATCTCAGGAACTACTGGTCCGATTTGAAAAATTCTTTTAATCTTAGATACCCTATTTATCGAGGAAGGCTATAGGCTATATAATATCACGCTAAGATGAATAGGAGAAGTTTTCCCGAAGCGAAGCGAGGGCGGGCCACTAGTTATTGTATATAAATTGGGGATCTCCTTAGGCGTCCCATGGGATCCCCTTAGTTTATTTTTCGTTCCACAAGGCATCCCTATCCACTTTGAGAACCAATGATTATTATGGATGTTACAGGGTGCGCTAAAAGTGGACATGACGCGCGGAACGCTAACGGTGGAGTGCGCGCCGAGCGGCAAGCGCGCGGGCGGCACGGCCTCGCTGTCGGGCGGCGAGCGCTCGTACGCGACCGTCGCGCTGCTCATGGCGCTGTGGGAGTGCGTCGACCTGCCGTTCTTCTTCCTCGACGAGTTTGATGTTTTTATGGTATGTTTGTGCTACGTGTAATGCTATTAGCTAATTAAATAGGTGCACCCGACGCGTTTGTGTGTTTTTAACGCTAGTAAGATATGCCCAGGATGCATAAGCATTATGCGTCATATGCATATAAATGCGTTTATGCGTTAGAGCACATGGATATGCTAATTTTTAGGGGTACTAGGCGTGGGAGGGTGGCAGTGAACGCGTTAAACTGCGAATAAGAAAGGCAATGACATTAATTAATCTCAAAAAAAAAAACCCTTTGAAGTTATATACTTAACCTTAACCTTATTTGTGTAAATGCTTGAATCCCATCGATTTTGTTCGCCTTCCAGTACGTACCTGCTATTGTGGTAAATCATAAATGTTCTTATTTAGTATGGTTTTACGCTCTCCTGCGCGCCTATCATGAAGTCTTAATTCCAGGCAGTTTACAGCTTAAACTGAACTACCTCGCAAATTAATATTCCCAGCTAGCTAGCAGTAACGTGACAGCGATTTGTCTGCTGCTAAAGCATAGTTAGCTACAGCGTGTAACTGTTTCAGGACAACGTGAACCGCAAGGAGGTGATGAAGCTGCTGGAGGAGCACGCGGTGCGGCGCCGCGGCCGCCAGTTCGTGTTCCTCACGCCGCAGGACGGCACCACCATCCGCGAGAGCCAGTTCGTCAGTATACGCAAGTCTGTATAATAATATGCTGTGGTTACCGGGAGAAGCGTTCAAAGATAAAAAACGTTTGCTCGTATACTTCTGTCAAATGGCAGTTATATGTTTATTGTTTCTTTTTATCCTTGTGAACTGCCAAGAGACGAGACAGTAAAAATTCTATTGCGCCTCGCCCAAATCTGTCCTTAGACAGGTGATAGGTTAACGACGATTCTGAAATTTTAAATCTTGAGCAAAATTACCAGTTTTTTGACCAGCAAGATCAGTTATGTCCTGGTATTTCTTATTGATGTCCTTGGGTGACGGTGGCCACTTGTGACTATGACTGCTCTGTTCGTTTGTCGACTATTCACATGAATACGATCGTGTGTATTCAGTTGCCTTGGGTAACATTAATCACTTAAAAACTTCAAGGCTGACTGATATTGGTTTATTTGTTGACCTAAAAAGTGTGCTTTATTGAATTATTAATATTCACCATGTGCTGGTGAAACAGCATCTGCTCGATGTTGAGGAATTTTTTGTAGGTCGTAATAGAAACATTTCGTTTTCAGGATTATGTGACGAGACATCGTGCTGTTGGAAGATGATAGTCATCATATCATCGTGTTAGTGTATTGTGATACAATCTGATTGTAATGTGAATACTATTTTTTTGTGTAAATAAATATTAATTAAACAAAAGTATTATTATTAACACCATTTATTTAATACTATTGCCAAGACATTCAGTGTACAGATAATGTGATCTAAATCAATGCATATTGCACAATCGATAACAAGACATGTGTACATTCTGTGGCCTGGCCTCCGAACACGTTGAGATCACACGCACCTCGCATACCGGAATACAATTGGAATAATGTCTACTTAATAACAATATTTTTTTCCATATTAGTGCAAATAAATTGATATAAAAATAACTTAATCTAAACGAGCACTGTATTCACTAATATATCTATAGGGTTAAATTATTCTGATATAAAGGACAAGTCTAAGTCTTATTTATAAGGCCAAGTATTCGCCTTAGGGGATAAGCGTAATCGTTGCGACTTATTTCTACGATCAATTCACTAAACGAGGAAACATGACACTCGGCAGCTAGCGGCGCCGACTCCATCTATTTGTTACTCACGTCCTAAACCTAACACTGCATAATTATAAACGTATTTAATATCTGAGATATTGTTTGCCCATCTGTACTATACCATGAAAATATAAAACATGCAAATAAGTCAAAAGTTCATAAGCACAATATTAATATTAAATTCTAATTTTGAAATTATTTTATTGTTTCTATAGAATTTTGAAATTAATTGCATAATCGCTTATACGACACACTTTTTTACTAAATTATTTATTACATTTGTTATTTCCAATTTTCCGATGCCTGCCTCCATCCAAATCAAACTAATTTCAAGTGTCAGTGCAATTTATAATCAATTATGCTATTTATCTAAATTCCGGCATCGTAAGCAGTCTTTGGCTTTACAATATTTCTTTAGAACTCAATATTTGTCAGAAAACTAAACAATGAAACTCAAATATCTCAATCAGTCTCATGAACAATCTTAAAATTATTATGTAGGAAATAAATTATACTTCGTTATTTTATTATTTACACAACACTCATTCTTAAAGTTATCGATTCTATTTCTTTAGTACTTATATAGTAAACATACATACATACATATCAACGTATAAGTTCATATTATTATAACAAGTACTTCAATTTGAATCTAAGCGGCCCTTTATAAACTAACTGTACAACATAACTGTATTTTAAAACTAACTTCATCACACAAAAAGATCGTAACTAACGTTTTCCAGAAACTATATACCATTTTATAATATAATGTACAATATGATTCAAAATGATTTAATTACAATGCATCCAGTTTTCCACACAACACAATATGATAAGATTTAAACAATGAATATAGAAACAAAAGCAATAGGCCCGGCAAGTTTGACAAGAAAATGCTTATCTCTAAATCCTATATTATTTTACCACTATGTCAAATGTATCTTGTTAAACACATCATCCTCTACACTTCTGTTCTACATTTTGAGTAATAATCAGCCTGAGTTTTAGTATACTAAAAGAAGATGGTCAATTGCATTCTATTATTTATAAGAGGAGGGACTAGATATAATTTAAAATTTGAGATTCTGAAGTTCATTATATTATGAATGAATCAATGAATATCATTAATGTATTATCGAAACGGACGAGAAATATTAAGGTGCAGACTGCGTTTAAGAAAGATACTTTTTACAAGTCCTGATAAAATTACAAAGATCGAGATAAGTATTGTCGTGGCAAGCTTACAGAGTCTTATTTAACAAATGACGATTGCTTCGTCAATAACACAAACCCCTATAACACTAGTAGTATGTATCATAGACATATAACTTGGCAAGAGTCTGAAAGAGACATTAGATGCGCAGCCTATTCCTAGGCACATCCTGGTCGTTTTGCTCTGCGCATCTGTCTCTTTCAGACTCTTGCCAAGTTACGAGCCTATGACTATACGATTGTATTATAATAAATATTAATAGTATTACAGAGGTCAGTGGTCACAAAGCATGGAATGCTAAACATTACAAGGAACCACTTTTCAAGTCAAGGAGTCAAGTTTTACATAGCTTAAGTTGTAATCATTTGTATAGTATCAATTTTACATTTTACCTACTGGTAATATCGTAAGTTTTCTGATGACACAATGTCACTGTAGTCGAATTTGCGTGTAAAGACATCACGCTGATCAATCCTATCGGTCACCTTTATACATGTGTAATAAAATTGTGAATATTAGAATATCACATTATCGCAGTTACATAAAATTGAATTAAAGCCATTCTTATTGATTTGTTGATAACAATTTTACTAATAAATTCACAAAGTTTATGTTATATTTCAGCTTCTTGTATTAAAGAGAACTTGGAACCTTAAGACAGATAATATTATATTTTATATAAGTGGATAATATGCTATGATTTTTTTTTGATCGCCAAATTGTTCAGGTTTACTACCTCATTGTAAGTAAATAAGAAAACCACTCATTAATATCTTAGTGTGTTAATAAGCCACTGCTCACACGTTAGTCCACACTAGATTTAGTTAAAAAACATGCTGCGAGGTGTTTATGGAACAATCTATATTTTGCATATCACTTAGCCTTAAGATAACAGTTGCTATAAATTTCGTTGTTTTTTTGTCATCATTATAGTCGTAAAAATAATATTGATCAAAATACGAATCCTTTATTTCCGCAAAGTAGGAAGCAAAATAGCACTTTTTCTCGTTAGGAATAGTAACGCCATGTATTATGGGAGTTTTTATTTTTAATGGGATAAGGATAGCAAATAAGTACTGACAAATTTCAAATAGGACATTAGGCGGGACTGTAGTTAGTTTGTATGTCGTGTTAGTAATTATATCAATTGTTATTATTCGTTAAGTAAGAGGACTGTGGGCGTTAGAGCTGTTAGTGTTGGTTAGTCTTGTTAGTAAACATTAGTAACAAAATCGTCCAGTTGCTATCCCCTGGTATACCTGAGGAGTTTTGTAGAAGTGGCGTTTACGACTATTTAAAATGAAACAAAATTTTATGCAATGCATTATCAAGATTTCATAGCTACAATCACATTGAGATAAAAGTAAATATGTAGGTAGATTTCGTTATTATAAAACTTAACGTAAAAAAAAATTGTCGATTGTATGTTTTTTTTTTGCAAATCCTGTAATATCATTAGTACCTACTGATTTTATATTAATATATCTGATCAGCGTCGGTTTGTGCCATTAAATATTAATGATATATTTTTTACATACATGTATTTGAAGGTGACTGCAGGGAAAAGAAGTGATTATTGAGACTTGTATAAGTTTCAATGTTTACAATGAAGATTGAGAATGTAACATTCACAATACAATAAGCTTGGAGTTATAAATCTAGCTTTTAAACGAAATTTGTCACAGCACGCTAACATTTAGCACTTGCAACAGTTACATCAATGTTTGCACCTTCACAGCACCAAATTCGACACTTCAGAAGAGGTCGACCTTTTCACGTTAATAAACTTAGTCTTAGGTCGCCTTCAAGTCCCCTATTGACCATGTGGTGGAATCGCGTTAACCCCCAATATGGGGGAATGTTACTATCGGTTACCATGGCAACGTGTGGGGTCACTCGACGTCGGCATGCGGCCTGATGTCAGTGTGGTCATGCCGCGTGGACGGGGTCTTGAAGCTGGGGGTCTTCGGGCTCTTCTGGTCGGACTGCGGCGGCGTGGGCGGGTACACGTGCTCGGTCTGCGAGGTCGATGCCGATTCGTCCGTCAGCTGCTGGTATACTTTATCCTGTGGACGATTTAGTAGGTTAATTTTATTGTGTGGCTAACGGCGATGTACTTATATATTACTAGTTTCCGCCCGCGTGGGTTATCGGACCGCAATAAAAAGTAGCCTACGTCACTCTCCGGCCTCATAACTATCACTGCACATATAAACCATACCATATAATAGCAATGTTGCGACGTGAAAGAGTAACAAACAAACACACTTTCACATTTATAATATTAGTATGGATTATCTGTCACCTAAATATCTATCCTGGTCAGGAATCGAACTCCGGGAACTATAGCTTCGCAAGCATTGTCACCGTCAACTAGGCTACGAGGCAACTAGGCTAGTGAACGTAGTGACAAGACAGTATACGAGACAACTGAAGTTCATTAAAACAGAGTACACTCACAAACATATCCAGCGTGACGTTATGCGCCTGTATCCGGTGGCTCTCGTCCAGGTTGAGGTCGGGGCAGAGCGCGCGCAGGCCGGCGGCGCGCTGCACGTGCTCGCCGTCCGCGCCGCGCACCACGCGCGCGCCGCCCGCCGCGCGCACCGCCGCCGCGCACGGCGCCAGCCATGCCAGCGTCGGCGCGAGCGCTGTGCGGCTGTAGCCTGGACATGAGACAACGCGATTATTTAATGACATTCCATTAAATAAATTTATTCGAAGTAGGTTTTTACAAACACTTTTCGAACGTCTACGACATTGCTTCAACAAATCCCTACCGTGAGTGGTCTCGGGCATCTAATTTATAGTAACGTTATCAAAATTGAATAGGTTTAATAAATTCAAGTTCCGACAGAAAGTCAGTTGGAGCCCAGTTGCTCTCAATGCAACACTTCTTTCTAGCCTTCGGATAGTGGCAATATGATTTACTTAAAAACAGGTTGAACGTCGAACGTAAATTCTCTAGTGTTACGATTGCCATTCTGCTACGCTTGCCGTATGCGCGAGATTTATTTTAATAAGTGAAACAAGGTTCCTTCTCATGTTAATATATCTAAGAAAAGAAACGGGTACGCTATTGTACAGAATATAGTAAATGAAATACTGTAAGTGTACGTAAGTGCGCGGGCGCAGGCGCGACCGTTTATTTACGTGCACGAGCTCGTCAACTAACCAAGAGACGCGTAGCGCGAAATCAGTGATACTTTAATTTATAAGTGCGTGTGCGTAAGCGCGATTGTTTAATTGCGTGTGCGTGTGAGGGTGTGTGGTTTTTAACTAACCAGAGACACGCAGCGCGAGGTCAGTGCCGCACGTGTGCGCGATGGCGGCGGCGGCCACCGCGCTGGCGGCGTGGCGCGTGACGTCCACGTGCAGCACGGCCAGGTCCACCAGCTGGCCGCACACCACGGCCTGCAGCGACGAGTACTGCGGGAACACGAACGTGTAGCCGCGCAGCGCGCTCGCGCCCGCGTCCCGCTCGCCAACCAGCCGCCGCGCCGCGCTGCGACCCTCACTCGCCAACTACAACATAAACGCATTATTTTTTTTGCAAGGGTATAGTCATGGGCAAGGAACTTGGCAAGAATCTGAAAGAGACAGACCCATCCATCCATCAGCCTTGAGTAGTCCACTGTTGGACGTAGGCCAGATGAGATAAAGAGACAGATATGCAAAACAAAAACCAGAGAAAAACAAATTCTACGCATCTAATGTTTGTTTCTACATCTTGCCAAGTTCCTTGCTCATGACTGTACATCTTTATAAAAAAAGATCTGCTGGAAGAAATTTTATCTTCAAATAAGCAGTGCCTATGTACTATTTAATTTAAGTTCAACAATTTACATGAAGAAATCACTACATAGTGTAAAACAAAATAGCTTTTTTTTGTCCTTTAGTACGCTTCAATCTTTAAAACTATGCAATGGGTTTTGATGCAATTTTTTTAATAGATAGAGTGATTGAAGAGAAAGGTTCATATGCATAATTTATTATACTTTTATGTAATTAGTAGACATGCTTTTTCCCGAATATAATAATATAAAATAGATTTTTAGAGTTACGAGTTTTACGTCAGCTGCATTACGCATTCGTTTTTATAACATAGGAGTCCCAAAACTACTAATCTGATCTTAATTTTTTTTTAGTTGTAACACCACAGAACCACCCGTGCTTTGCGCCGGTGCGGATAATATTCGGCATTTTTCCAATCAACAAAATAAAGGTATTGTCACACACCTGCATGTAGATGTTGAGCCAGCTGTTGATGGTGATGGGCGTGATGCTCCACGACAGTGTCTTGAGGATGTGCAGCTCCTCGACCAGGATGTCGTCGGTGGTGCACGCGCCGTCCGTCACGTACGCGAACTCGCCGATCTTCGGCGGGTACACCTCCTCCACTTTCGCCGCGATGAATAGACACGTTATACCTTCAAATATCATTTATATATTTATTTCATAGTTTTTTGATTAACATGAATTTTTAGATGTGTACTCTAAATATCGTACTTTGCGAAATTTCCCGATGCGAAGCGTGGGCAAGCATGCTAGTTTTTTACTAAAATAAGGGCATCACAAAAATATAATAAAGTCATCTTTAAATTGAATTAGAAATAATAATAATACTCTTTATTGTACACCATAGCTAGGATACATAACATATAAATAATCATTGTACAGAATACAATAGGCAGTCTCATCGCTAAAGGGTGATATCTTTCAGACAACCTTAGGGTAAGAAATTATAATAACCGAATTGAGTATAGGGGGCGGGTGTACTAGTACAAATGGGAATAAATAGAACAAGGATTACAATGATAAAATAATTGTATCAACAAGGCAAAGAGTAAAAGTTGAGAGTAATGTTCCTTGACTTGTTTTTTGAACAGTTTCCTTTTTACAAGCTTTTTATGATATGTTTTTTATAGTGTCATCAAATAGTTTACAAATTAAGTTAAGCGGAAGACCTTCTACAATGATGCCGTATATTTCGTCAAATCGAAGTATAAATAAATACCTATGAATGTGCAAACGATCCATCAGCCTAACCACACAAATACATCGCCGAGTAATTTCTTGACGACGCGAGACGAATCAGGAGCACACATGTGTAAATATTCATACTTTTCATGAAAAATTCCACATCAAAATCGGACGTGAACCTTCGTTTTTATCATTTTTTTATACGCGATAAGTTAATGCTTGACCCACCTGATGGTACGTGGTACGGTAAAATTCACTAACTTAGTTAATGCTTATTAAGTGTCGCCGCACACGGGCCACACGCGAAGGCCACAAATGCCGCCACAAGACGCAAGAAACGGCCACAAAAGTAGCTGAAGCGCGCGACAGCCACTCTTGGCCGATGGTTTCACATCGAAAATCAACGTTAGTGGCCGGTGCGGGCCACAAGAAGCAAGCTGCGACGATTTGTAGCGTGTGGCCGCCACCGGCGCCAACCGTGTGCGGCGAGTCCATATAAAATGTAT
>DWKA01002223.1:0-10983 GCA_018249155.1 Panoquina ocola ocola
AAGTGGACGCCTAGCATTATGCGTATTTTCAATTTGACATGTGTCAAATCGGCATTCTTAGAACGGCCGGCCTTTAAATCTGCTCACCCAGCGTATATTACGAGTACGATAAGTATCTCGCCGAGTCACGGATACACCCCTCGGTACAGCACTAATGCGAGCGGATGCTATCGGTAACGGCCGTAGATAACGTTTGAGGTCTTTACTTTACTCGTAAACATGTTACCACTATCTGACAGATCTGGTTTAGTCATATTTTTTACATATCTAGCCTAAAATAGCCAAGGATTAAATGTTTACTATGAACTTTGATATTGTACTTTTTTAAGGATAAGCATAGAAAACTAGCCTTTAGTGCCACCGTCGACCTATTAAAATATGTATAATCAAAAAATTATGTTTAAAACATTCTATCAACAGTGGTGCTTTATTTACTTGTCCAAAAAGACCAACATCTATGATGTATTTGGATTATAAGACAATCACTGTATGTCTCTACATGTAGCTTGGAAAGTCTGTCATCATCTGTCTATCTGACATCTAACCGTCTCTTTTAGACTCTTGCCAAGTTACGGTTCGAGTACTATAATACGAAACACGTAGTCAAACCAAACGTTATCGAACTACTTACATTACGTAACAAGACTCCTGAATTGCTAGCTCAATATAACTGAATGCTCCACTGCTTGCGGCGTGTATGTATACCTACCTTAAGATTGTACGCGAATCACGCTATCACAGCAGAGTTGATATATGTGACATATCGCACAAGGTAGGGGACGCACGCGATTATGTGAGACACTTCTAACTTAGTAGCGGTACGGTTGCCAAAATTATATTGTCGGATTTGGCAAAAAGCTTAACGTTATGTGAATGGCCAACAAACGACAAGATAAGACACCTGGAGGCCAATACAAACTTCATAAGCTCACTTTTCGAGCTTATGACGAAGCTCGACTACGTAAAGCTTATGGTGTACCGTGTTAATAATCTAACGATGGGCGAAGATGTCATTAACAGATCCGTATACTTAGTGCATCATTTTGAACATAAAAAAATGTAGAAAACAGAATTCACTTATAAAAATTTTCGTGCCTCTTTATTCCTCTTTGGTGAGAGTCTGAAAGAGAAAGTTAGACTCTTTCAGACCCTTGCATGGTTCCGTGTTGATGATGACTATAACAGGTGTGGTTTCCTATGAGGTTTTAAAAATCATAAACTCCTCGTCTTAAGGAAAAACGCGTAACAATCTGAAATTTTTAGTGCAAGATTTGCAAGCACTCTAAACGCAATTAAAACCTCATTAAAATACTTTGCAGCACCCGCAAACGCCCACAAAAACATTAAAACGAGGTCAGATTTAATTCTGTGATTTGAGCAGCCGAGTACATGAGGATACATAATTAAATTAGAAGAGTGTTTGTGTATACTTCTATTAAACTCACAAAATGCCTATCGTGTGTAGAACCACAGAACTTGGCTCTTCTTGATATCTAAATGACATTGACATAGAGCCTAAAGCATCTAAATGCCTACAGGGGCATCTATTTTGTGGCCAAAGAATGACAAGCTGTATGTCGACCAGCAACTAATTAAAATGTTTATTCTATATGAATATAACATTAATAACCACAGAATTTAGCTGTATGAAACCGCAAATAATTATAACACACCCAAAATAATATTATTCGTTGTCACCTAAATCCAGAGCAGTGAGTGGACCTAGCGTAGTGTCGCTATGTATTCGTCCCGGGGACGGAAAATCAATTCCGGGGTGCATTGAACGCGAATGCAAATGCACACGAACACCCGTCCCCTCCCCTCCCCGGCAGCGGCCCTTAGGAAGGCACCTGTGGCCCGGAAGCTGCTGTCGGCCCGTCATGTACGAGTACACATTAACATTGTAATATTAATGGGTAGGTTTATTTTAACTGAACTTTATCTTAAATCACTCATATGCTGTGTCAATTTATCAAACAATAAAAATGGTTGTTATATTTAATCAAACCCATCCACATTTTTATCTAGTCAATGAAAATGTAAGCACGGGTTGATACCCGTGCTATAAGACATTACAAAAAAATCTTACGAATTCTTTTAGATTGTTATTTTAACTATTTCATACCGAACAATAATATACTGTTAGTTTCAACAGTCGCAAAATCTAAAAGAATAAAAAATAACAACATTAAATCGGGATCAGCGAGCGGGGGAGCGGGGCGGGCGGCCGGCGGCCCAGTGGCCCGCCCTACTTCCCGGATCAACAAGTCAGGCTGCCTCCCGGAACGCCACAAGGAGCGATATAACATCACAACGCCAACATCGATATCCTAACCTAGTCAGATCGACCCTTAATCGCAACTGTCCTTTTTAAAGAACAATATTTCAGTTCTGACTTTTGATGCCTAAGTTACGGCATAATAACGTTATAGCATGCAATACAAAACCATCCGACACGAGCATTGTTTATTCACGGCGTGTTATTGTTAGGAGACTTTTAATGTGGAATTTTAAGTGCATCTCTAGCTGAATAATAACCAGGCCAGCTTGCATAACGAACTGAGTCTGGTAGCATTTTATCTCGAAAAAGTTTTTATTCCGAAGCGTTTCCATCGGTTTTCAGTTTTAAAATGATCTCGTTGGTGACTGACGAGATGCTCATATACGACGATATCATTATTTGCGGAGGAGCTCAAACCGAAACAAAACAGCGGAGGGGCATTGTGGGAGCTCGGGCGCTCCGAGGGGCACAAAGATGCGACGGACATTGAGAACGGAACACAGTCTTAAGCGCTTCAAGCGTTATGGAACACTTTGAGAACGCTTCACAAACCGTGGTCTCATTTTCTGACTCCCCCAGTGGCTATATTTATATCGAGACAAGTTTGCTGCGACGTTTCAATTCAACTTTGAAGGTTTTGTGTGTGAGCCTACAAAGAAAGTCGGATTCTTATAAGCTTTTTATTTTTTTGCATTCAATTGTAGTGAGATTTCTGGTCTCTGATAATACCTTGAACTTTTATATACCTAATATAATGACTGTGTCTTTGCTTACTTTTAAACCTGATAAACAATACGAACATTTCAAATAAACTCGGTAAGTTTTCATATATACTCAAACAAAATAACCATTCCGGTTACCGTCTCCTTCATTATTGCGTACTTCCGTTGTTAGTGACATAACTTGCTGCACAGTCCGCTGTCCAACAGCTCCCATTTAAACACACTCAACACGTGCAGTTCAAGTTCCAAATGAGGCCTTCGCGATCTAAACAGAAACAGCTCGAATGGTTCCAACTTCAACCCCAAGCCTGATTGTAGAGCTGCATGGCGCATTGGAGCGCAGCCAAGCCGCCATGTTGCAAAATAAAACACGCTTCAAGTTTTATTGAACCGATATGTGTGAAACACGGCCCTCCGTCCGTAGAGAAATACTAAAGTGGCAATTTTAATGAAATCATCTGCAACCGAATCAGAGAATTTAAAACGAATCGAGCACTGCGAATCATTTTGCCAAAGATACTAAGACCATCTGATTCTGATGAGCATTTACAGTAAATAAATATACAAGATACCAACTTTAAAATGTTGACTTTTAGTCTTGGCATTCTCTGCGACTTTTTGTCAAAAGATTTGGCTGGTGTCTCATTTTAAATGAAATTCCATGAATAATAAATAAGATTAACCGACCTCCACTTTAGGAAGCTTAATTCTCAAATTTACAAGCTCTAGAGGAGAAATCTCAAAAACTGCACCGGGGAAACGATCAGTTTAACATTTAAAGTGATAGTTTAAAATCAGTCCATCCACTCTTAAATAATTCTTAGCTGACCCGTGGAACCCCAGGCCACTAAAAGTGTCTTCACCGTTCGGCTTCACAGTTCTTGGACGACAGCAAATCGGTGACAGCCCTGATGTGAGACAGAACTTAAAAATAAAAGGGGCAACTTACGATCATCACTCGAGCAGTACACGTTTCACCTGTGGTTGACTACAGATCTCGAGCTGCATAGCGGGTTGGAAGGTTGCCAAAAGTTGCAAAACACAGAACATGCTAAGCGTTCTTATCAAACTGAGATTCTTTTCATTGTAAGAAGCGGACATTTAACTTGACACTTAACCACGAGCAAGTAGGTTGCAATAAAGAAAGTTGCAGTCCACTAATTCCCTTATCCGACACTCAAAAGACAAAAAGGATTAAATCCGCATTTGTGAAAGAATTTAGTATCACGCTATTCTTAACATGCTTGCCCCAGTAATATTACGTGGGACTTTTATAGTGTGGTACCTTTGTTTTTTATTTGGTCAATTTATAGACATACTGATGTCCTCTAACTTGAGTACTTTAACGACATAACGGTATATTTAATTTTACGTTGTGTAATCAAACACAGGGAAATGTGTTTGGATCCAGATCCAAGTTTTAAAGCTTCGATCTGTATTCATTTCTTCTCGCACACGCTCCTTGAGCTTAGGCTAAAATCTAATTCCCCTAGAAATGCCACTCAGCCGTATCAGTTGAAAATGTTGAAATGCTTCCAGGACCCAGCAAAGAAGTTATTATCATGTCTCTTTAGCATGAAGTACAACATAGTTTTAATATCGTTAGGTGCAATTTTTCAACCTTTAAATACTATTTCAACGTGAAAAAAAAACATTTTGTTTCAATTCGTACTAATATATAATGGCGAATAAAATTGTCCTTGTGTGCATTTCTTTCACGGAGTTTCGTTACGGTGTCATGGTGTAGAGATAGTCGTAAAGCTTTGTAGTTTTGCACCGCCAAAAATATATTATTAGTACCCATTTACTTCCTCCATGATATAGATAATTATTGTGGAGTTGTTATTGTAGAATTACATTATTACTAAGAGCCAGCTAGCTAACATCTTCATAATTTTATCAGTATGAATCCGGAACAAATCGCTAGTATTAAGTCATAGAAATGTGTGTTTAAATATCAGTGTTAAAGATAAAGGAGCATGCAAATTAAACAGTTACGTAAAGTAGTTATGTGGGTACACCGAAATGTTTCGTATCTAGTGAAGCAAGGTGAACTAGTTTGTAGCGAATAAAATAGAGGCAATAACTAAATGCTAAAGCATGAAATCGCAATAAATCTATTATTTCGGGGCAGTCGCATCGCACAGACATTTACAGAAACTTTTGAGAAGAAATCAAATAGATTTACCTAAATAGATGTACCTACTACATTGGTAATGGCCAAGCTTTTTCATCATTGACATAGGTTTGTAGAGCGAAGGGTTTAACTTTACTACTTTTAACATGAGTATCAATTGTATGAAATAATTGTACCCACAGTCACTGGCAATCCCCAATAGCATAGACTCTAATTCAAACTATAAATTAAACTTTTCACTTTTAGCTTTAGGAGCGACGCGTTTGTAACATTTGACTAGGTAACCCTGTTAAAATATGGAGTATTATTTTGATTATGTCATTTGGACTGTTTATTATTAAGGGCAGAAAGTCAGAGTAAAGTGGCAATCATAAAGTCGTGGTCCCATGCCAATTTTCTGGCTAGTGTTATTGTATTGTGTTGTGCTGTACAACCAACAAACACAATGTTTTTGTTAGTTGGCACAGAACGCTTGCTGGGGTAAACGGCACTTGTCGAAGGATGTACTCGGAAACTTACTCATAACATACATAATTATGCAAATGTGCTTTGGAGCAATTAAGCGCACACATAACAGTGACAGCCTAGTGCTTTGCAAGTTAATCTCTCAAACGCGAGGTCCTGGGTTCAAATTTTGCATGTACCTATAATTTTCTAGAAAAGTTATGTGTCTATTACAAGTTAATGATCACTTGCTTCGGTGAAGGAAAACAACGTGAGGAAATCTGCACAAATCAGAGTCTCCACAATGTTCTCAAAGGTGTGGAAACTCTACCAATCCGCATTGGACCATCATGGTAGACCCTGTACCCCTCACATTGCGAGAGGAGACCCGAGCCCAGCAGTGGGACAGTTATGGGTTGTAGTTGTAATGATAAAGCACACATACAGTTTAAGTACCTACATTGTAAACACTAAGACGACTTGATTCAAACACATAAACAACGGTAATTAGCATTTGTTCCGGCCACGGAACACGAACCGGCAGCGAAACCAGCGAATAGTTTCAAGCTTCAAAATTGCCTCATTACAAGTAACCTCAATGAACATGCTGGTAATGCTCGGGTCGAGTGCGAGTACATCATTACCAGCAAAAGAACATTGCTAAATGGGGCGGCTTCCCGCTCCCTATTATCCCAGGAGGGCACGGAAGAAATGGGGAAAACAGTTCTCTGACAATTGTATAAGTAGCAACCGCCACGCATAATGGCTTAAGTGATCATTAAACAACGTTTTTTTTTTCTTCTATAAATAATATGTACTTTTGGAATGTAATTTATGTATGTACATATGTATAACATACATAGATTGTATCTTTCTGCGCTTCTCCTTGTAAACTTTAACTAGACTTGGCTAGTTAAAAGTTAAGCACTTTTATACTCTTCTTTTTTTTATTTGTAGCTATTAGCTAACTTTTTCATACATTATGACAAATATTCGAAGAATGTATTTACTTTTTATTTTCTTACTTAAAACTGAGACAATGGTTAAATAATAATTGATTATGTTACTAGTCACTAGGATGCTGTTTTAAAAAATCATACAAAGATTTTTTTTCATTTATGAACATTCAGATATGGATACGCATTCGTTCATAAATCATGTTAGATCTAGCTTTGAACAAAATCTTCATTACAACAAAGTGAAACAAACTTTGAAACGCTCTTCGCGGAGGTAGCTCTTGTTCATCCTGTAGACCCGATTCTGTCCTAGATCCTTTTTTTTGGATGCACACTTGCTGGTGGCCCTAGCGACCTACAGCTTCAATTCACATGGACAGTCGTAAAATTCATAATTGACCGACTGACCTAAGTAACAGCCGACTTGGATACCGAAAAATATCTTTAAAATATTTGTGCTTTAGAAAGGACATAAAACCTTACATACAGAAATAAAAAAATATTTCCATTGTACATGTAGGGTGTACCCTGAAATTTATTTTTATGATTTTATTTTACTAATTTGTTGGTGTTGGTGATATATATTTACGTATATGGGTTATGCGTAGGACTGATTAACTAAACGAAACCACAAGTGTTCCATTTTGAATACGGAACCCTAAGAGTGGCAAGTAGGTCGTCGTTGTCGTCTATTTTTTTTGTTTTAACAACCCACTTCCAGTTTTAAACGAACTACATGCATC
Source organism: Panoquina ocola ocola (assembly GCA_018249155.1). Classification (NCBI taxonomy): domain Eukaryota; kingdom Metazoa; phylum Arthropoda; class Insecta; order Lepidoptera; family Hesperiidae; genus Panoquina; species Panoquina ocola. The sequence continues at coordinate 7,284 of DWKA01002223.1, forward strand.
TTAATTAATAAAAGTCAAATGTAGATGTTTATAACTTAAAATGTATTGTTATATAACACGACAATAGACAAGGTCACGGCGTTTCCTACTGGACGCCGAGCATTTTGAACCTGTTCCAAATGGAGACAGTTTCCCTCTAATTAACAACCAACAGAAACTCGTACTTTTAAGGAAAATCATTGCTATGGCGATTGTTAAATGGAGATAGAGGGTAGTAGTGGGTGATGTAGGGGGATAGCTAAACTCTGTAAAATTATCCCTTCTGCCGAAGGCGTGTAGTCCTTTTTTATTGAATTTTGAAACTGTACCCTACATAACGAAATATATCTTCCTGTTGTTTAAATTTCAGATGTCGACGGTACCCCGCTACTTCGGGCTCCTATTTTTGCGTGAATTAATTTGACCCAGCTTATGTTTAATTCTAGATTCTTTTTGTCCCTTGGCGGGGAGCTCAAGGGCTATCCCAAATTCACTTACAAATATTTTCAAAATCACTTATGATTTATAAAATTAGCTCTGCTTAAATATCGACTTCTCGTTCCTTGAGAACTACTTACAAATTGGCATTTTTTATGTTTCACATCTTACGGCGAAATATGAGATTGAGATGGTAGAGCGAATTCAGGCTACGCACCTCTCCACTTTAGGGAATGCGCGCCATCTTTGAATACTGTCTGTGTACTAAAATCGTACTAAAAAGTTAGCACAAGCTATAAACATTTTAGTTACAGAAAATATAAAAATACTTTAAAAATTAATTATCCTAATATACACAACTATATATTTAGGGCACAAAATAAACGTTCAAATATTATGTAGAGCGCGTGTAAACTTCTATTGAACATTCACGAAATCTAAGCGGTCGTTTTCGAAATTGGCGCCAATCCATACACCACCCGCTGATTCCGATACTGTCTCGGCGAAATGCCGCATAGATAAATTGAATTTGTATTTAAAATTAATAAATACCCGAAAAAACAATAAACCTATGATGTTTAATTGTACTATAGTGACTAAATAAATAAATACGTAACATAATTTTAAAATTTTCATTTACTTACTTAATTTAAAGAAAATATGACAGTGATATACTTTTGACTAAAACATTTACCTGAAAACTGTGATACCCCAGACAACATGGACAGACCCGAGTGGCGGCTGTGCGAGGGATGGATCATGCCGATCGAGTATATCTCAGAGTCCTCGAACTGCCACATTTTGGACTAACAACTGTCAGACAGAGTCCGTATTCAAAAACCGGGGCGAATCGAATCGATGTCAGAATCGAATCAACTATTTACTGCATCGAACGGTCGCACACTGCCGCTCGGTTGAGTCTTTCATTCATTAATCGCGTCAATACATAAAGCCAATTGTTATCACATGAGAATTTAAAGCGATCATATTTAGTGATGTGTGAAGATATGCGTAGGCGGGAGACGTGCGCGCGTCGCCGTTGCTGCGGCGCGACTGAGCGCGATCATCCCCCAGCCCCAACCCTCGCTGCGTGGGGTGGTTGGCGAAATATGACGTCATGGACACCCTGCACCCGGGATATCATCCTTTATCTATATGTCTATTATCGTCGAATTATATAGCAGTTCCTGTCGCAATGTATAGCAGTATTTTATTTTAGACTTACACACAGGCCATCTAGTAAGCTCCCGTTGTATTTGAAGCGGCACAAGAGTGGACGTTGAACAATAATTTATCCAGAACTAGGTCGCGGCAGATCTATGACAATATTTATTATTTGTTGTGGAAATTCGAAAACGTCAAAAAGTCCTCATAAAGCTTCTGGAACTTTTTTATCTTTCCACGGCAGATGTGCAGACGAACCATAAAGAACATCATTCAAATATTCGCTGGGATCTAGGGTAAAAACTGCTTCACGTAAAATAAAATACTCAAGTTTATTATTGAAAACTACATCCTTTTTTCCTTTTCCGTTCTGGCCCGCGACGCATCTACGAAGGCATTGACGTTACTGAGGTCCTTCTTAGGTAGGTACTCAAGTATATTATTGAAAATTAGATCCTTTTTTCCTTTTTCGTTCAGACCGACGACGCATCGGTTACTGAGGTCTATGGACGTAGTTGACCACTGTCCATCAAATGCGTCGACAAATACATTAATATCTCTATTACGGCACAGCTATAGCTATACTATGTATACCTATTAGGTAACTTCCTGTAACCTGATTTAACCTGACATTGCCTTTAACCCATTAATGGCCCACTACAGAGCACAGGTCTCTCCAAGTAACTGTAGAGGTCTAAAGGATACTCCAGTGAGTAGGCGGAAGGATTAGCGACGAACACTAATATCGGAAATTTTAAGGCCGCCCGCGGGTTAAATAATAGTATTTGTAGACTTAAGCAACTTAAAAAAATCTCTTAGATATGTATAATGCCGATAGAAAAACAGAAATATTTAAGTCCATACTCATAGAATTTAACAATCATAATTATAAATAAAGCTATTTATCATCACCATTATTTTAATTTAGTCTTTGTATTACTCAATATTTAAGTAGGTATACATACCTGAGTTTGAATATACTTATGATAATGATATTTACATTTTAATGACTTCACAAATATGTTAACATAATTTAGACTACTACTGAACTTATTTCAATATGCATATTTGGACATGGAAATTTCTGATGCTTCTTAGTGTCAGTAATTTTTAAGGATTCTATAAAAAAGGTGCTTTTTAAAAGTGGGATGGGTGTGTGAAGTGAACATTAATTAAAATTGTCACTTTAGCCACACTTTAGCAGAGCCATAGCCAAGAACAATTGCCTAAGCAATTAATTGACTTGCAATGCCTCTATCTCTATTCCTCAACATTTAATAAACCTTAATATTATATAATGTGAATATAGTTACAATTTTATTAACATTAAAGGACATAAAATGGACAAAACTAATGGATAAATGCATAAAAGTTTCCTGGGCATATTGTAGTGTTAAAAATGCACATAATTGTTAAGGCACTGAATGAGCAAATCCAGAAATTGCAGAATCATCATTCATCTTCCCATCAGGTGCAACTTATACATTAGGTATCCTACTTGCCCAAGTAAATTTTCAGTATTCAGTTAATTTCATGCTAATAAAAATTTTATGAAATGATATTATAGTCATTATTCACAAGGCATAGCTTTTAATTTTTTTTGTAAACTGAACAGTAACAGTTAAAATAATTACATCCTTCATCTTTAGTCTCATATACTCAACATATGGCAGGTGTTCCAGAAGATTTTTAAATGATATCTATACTAATATTATAAAGTTGAACAGTTTGTTTGTTTAATTGATTGAACATGCTAATCTCAGGAACTACTGGTCCCGTTTGAAAATTTCTTTCAGTGTTAGATAGCTCATTTATAGAGGAAGTCTTTAGGCTATAATATAATTATCATCACACTAACATAAATAGGAGTGGAGCAGCATATCTATATTCTTAGCAAGAGCAGGCAGCTAGATCAATATAATACTTTAAAAGGGCTTCAATTTATATTTTAAAACAATGTATATTACTTACTAGTTTCTGCGTCTTACAGTTTACAATAAAGTATACTTATTTAACCCCCTACTTTATCCTCTCAGTGTATGAAAGGAGATTGACCACGGATGGTATCGCTAAAAATGTAAGTAGTGTCACTACTTAATAAAATTAATAATTCCTATTA
>DWKA01002224.1:0-10982 GCA_018249155.1 Panoquina ocola ocola
AGAAAGGATTTTGGTCAATTCTACCCCCAAGGGGATAAAATAGGGTATGAAAGTTTTAACTCTTAACGCGAGCGAAGCCGCGAGCATAAGGTAGTTATAGATGACTGTGTGTTGTGTTGTGTTTCCGCTAAACACAAAAATTTTGTGTATCAACAAACAACATTTATATTGTGAGACATAAAATTCTTACCTATAACAAAAAATTTAACATTAAGTTGTTTTCCTTAATTTTACCGCCACATAATTGATTTAGTTAACTCATTTAAAAATCAACAAGTATGTATTTTTATTTCAAATGAAAACAAAACGTGATTAAGGTTTTTTAATAGAAATATGTGACATTAATCAAGTAATCTTAGAAAAAAACTTGATATAAAATACATAAAAAAACATTCCGATAGATTTTACATCATCGACTCTACATCACTATTTTAGGAAACCTTTATTTTCGCGATCGTAAAACAAATTTATTCGGCCATTAGCTTTAAAACATCAAAACGTCGAACAGGCCAATCAGGCACGAGCTCGTTAATTAAAGATTTACAACCGAAAAACAATCGCAAACTATATCTTACTGACCTCCTTAAAAATCGAAATTGAATTGAACAATTCACCATTATGTTCGTAATAGTGGAAGTTATTAAAAACACAGATAAAAACAATATTGAAGTGAAACAATATGGCGCCGTGGGAACCGTTCTCACGCTCAATGAAACGGCAGAAAAACCGAGTGTCATTTGTGCTTTAGGCTTCAAATAATGAGTATAGGATACAATGAGGATTGTTAAATGCTAGTAATTAACTTGTCAGCGAGGCGCTCCGCCGCGGGCCGGGGCTCCGCGCTCGGACGACGGGGCAGTCTTACACTGTCGACTTTATTATGACAACTCAATGAAATCAATACATAGGTACATAATAAAATCGTCCATGCCACCCGCGACACAGGGAAATCCTACTGCGGGGGTATGAGTGTGTAAGCGTTCAAGCGTTTATAGGTACGATACATTACCTATATTATTAACTATTACAACATTCCATTACACAACACGTGAACATGAATACAATATCACAGATTACTTTTTTACAAGTAATGGGAAGTGTTATCTCTCTTTAGTATATATTTGTCATAGAGTGAGCCGCTGCAAAATGTAAATATATAGATCCTTATAATATTCTCCTTCACTAGATTCACCAGACCAAGACCCTGTATAGATAAACAAACGGGTTATTGTAATTGTATTTTTGTTCTTAATCTGTATTAATAATTTTAATCTATGTATATTCTATCATTATCTGGGTATTAACCCCTGAACATTAACCCGGCAGTATTTGACTACAAGTTCTACACAATATCTACATAAGGTTTAGTGCATTATCTCCACTAAAAAGAAAACAAAAAGAATTACATAATAATGTACCTTCTTTTGAATGTTGTTATTTAACAAAGATTTCTCAAACGTGACAGAAAAATGAAAATCAATTGACACTATTTCAAAATGAGAACGGAATCCGATACGATTCATATGCTATTTGACAATTGTTTGACGACATATTGCACGCGGCCTCACTGCCAGCGAAGTAAGAGAAGCGATGGGCAATTTTTTTTGTTCAATCAGAGTTTTAGAGTCTAGTAAATAAGCATCTATTGGCATTTCGTATATCTAAAAAATAATCAAGTCAAAATGATTAAGTAAAGTATATTATGATTTTATTAAAAGTAATTTGAAAAATGTTTAGAGGTACGTAATTATGTTAACAACGGCCATCAAGAAATGAAATTGGTGATAGACATCAAGGCAGCGTGAATGAAACAGACTAGTCTTCAATGTAACCGTCAAATGTGTCACAACGTAATAGTAAAACATTTTATACTTCTTTTAACACTTTATATACCTAATTTCATTTACGTATTATATATTTACTTTAATAAAAAATAAAAGGTGTTACATATTTTTAAGGCAATAATCAAACAATTGTCCTTTCATTCGTGATTTTAACAATTTTCAAATGACTTATTCAAAATCCCATACATTGACGTAAAATAGGTATAATAAACAAATTATTATATTTCAAAGCAAAGCAATATACATAGTTTTACAACAAAAAAGTTTTTAATTTGCAGCAAAATGATACAAATTCAGAGACATTAAGGTCGTTTAAAAGACAAGCGGCACGCGGCGACGGGCCGTGCGACAGCCGTCTAAAATTAGCACTCAATCAATCACAGTCAACTGTTTAGGAGTTTCGAAAACTTCTTTTCAGTGAGCCACTAATTGCTGGCAAATTAGCGCCTTGCGACACTCATCGCTTTCTGAACCGAACCGCACTGGAACGAGCGCAACTTTAGTTTACAAATATGTACCATTTTCTATTTTTAAAAATCTATCTACATATGTATTTGTCTCAATTTTTGCCTGAGAGATTCTTATTTCAAACTCCTGTTCTTCAGTCTGTTCTCCAGTTCTGAATATGAGTATGAAGTATGAAGGGTAATTTGAATCATGATACTTCGTCTAGCCTTAAGTTAAACCAAAATTTCCTGTAGTTATTCAATGGTTATTAGGCTCTATGATAACTAAATGTTTCCTGACAAGTAGATAATTATTTTTAAATATTAAGAAGCTAACAACAATTATCCGGGTTCTAGTCCGCAACATCAGAATTAAGTGACTAAATGTTTGTGATTGGGTCACGAGTCACAAGGATGTTAACGATGTGTTACTCATGTTAGGCCCTAATAGGTACATAACAACCACCCTTATGAAATTGGTCGTAAAATATGTTTATTGCAACGGTGAATAGGTATTAAAGATTGTTTTGTTTAATAAAAACTATAATATATAGAAAATGGTTCAAAAGGTCGGCGATGCGGTTCCCATGCAGTCCAGTTCCCACGTGCACGTAATGCAGCCTAATGGCAACACCATCATAATCGCCACCGGCCTGCGGGCGACTGCACACACACCGATCGACACCGCTAGATTGCGTACAGGATTTGAATCCTTTATGTTAGGGTATCGCAAACGTTTTTTTCTAAGTTACGCCCATGAAATTAGGAAATTTCAGAGGCTCGCCATAAATTAAGATAAAAGTTTTATTTAGGTTACGTAATTATTGTTTATTCTTTTATCAATTTTTAAACTTAAACTCAATTTTAAATTACACTAGGTGTGTACATATAACTATGTGAAATGCGAGCTCGTCTTAATTTTTGTGAAGGGAAAAGTTAGCAATGAATATTTTTTCCGTCGGTCTTTATATTTCTATGAGAAATACTGTGTTTTATGAGGCACATCAATTACTGATGACCACGATACACCACTGTGCCGCGGTACACACTTTGCTTAACAATAACTTATGTCATCAAATATTAGATTCTGTTTATCGATACATAGATTTTTTTTATGGAAAAAAGGTAGCAAACGAGCTGACCGTGCCACCGTCCCCTGCCGCCCATGGACACCTGTGACTAACTTCTTATTAGACGTCTGTCACAGATGCGTTGCCACCCCTGAGGACAGATGGTCGCCTCTTATATAAGTGTACCGGAATCCCAAAACACCCATGATATATCCCTATTTACGAATCACGATGATGATATTCTTCAGAAATTATACTGAATACGAATAACGAATATAACAATGTGGGAAATTGTCAATGATTAGTATATCTACACAATATTTACCAAGGTACCGCTACATCAGCATGCATATGAAATTAAAATAATATTATAATTGTAATATTTAAAATAATAATAATTTAACTTTTCTTAAAGGTTAATATTTAAAACACGATAACTTTAATATACATAAATACAAATATGTATAATCTTTGCAGTTATTTTCATACATACGCGTAGCTACAGTCATGTTGGACTTCATATAACCTGAAATCAGCTGAACAACCTTTATAAAAGCAATTACTGAGGTAAATTATTAGTCATTTTTATTACTTTCATCGTTTTATATTCCAGATTTACGACTTGACCGGAGGATGTTGTGTAATTTATAAAAAAATTAAATAAAGTGAAATAAATTATTTTTTTATCACCGGCAAATATCATTAGCATAAGAATATTGCTATAAAAATATATAGAAATTAATTCAGGTTAATTTATAAAAATGCGTTTTCATTTTATGAAAAACTTAAGTGCCTGTCAAAATGATTCCACTATCCGTACCTACTGGCAAATGCAGGCTATATACATATTTGGCCCTTTGAAACCTTAAGTAACTAGGTACACGTACATAATTATCTTACGTCAAAGATAATCTAAGTATTAAAAATATAATTCAAGCGTCTCTTAGCTTTACAGCTAGTCACTGCCAAATAGGCCAAGGTGCGTTAGATTTCTAAAAAGTTAGTGTGACACAAACTAAAGTAAGTCTGTGTGACATCTTATCATACGTAACATTAGGTACTAATGCTGAGACGGGAATTACATATCTACATATTATTCAAGGTTCCGTATCTGAAGGGTAAAATCGGGACCCTATTTCTAAGACTTCGCTATCCGTCTGTCCGTCGGCCTGTCTGTTTTTTTATATAATTATAAATAAAAAGTCTCTACATCTCTACAATGTTGCTTAATGTCATATGCGTCTCAGGCCATGTGCACGCAGCTTTAGAACAAAAGCTCACACGTATCTCTCGTGTGACTTTCCGTTTCACCAGCTCTGAATACATGCTATTTGTTCTTATTGAGTATTTGTTTCCTCTTATTTTATTGTTAGAAAAATGTTGGGTCTTTTCAACATCAAGAAGTTTTCAAATGACCTTATCTGCTTTACAACGTATCATAGTGAAAAATGTAAATCTCTTCGTCTAGCTAGACGAACAACAAAAAAGTATTTTCACTTTATTGGATATGTAGGTAACTTATGAAAAAAATTAACTTTTCTTTTTATAATATAGATCTCACTGCTTAGGGGTTTTAGCAATAGCCGATCCGACCCTTACTTCTAAGAGATGACACGGTCCTAACTGCATTTAAGTTTCTCTAAGCTAATATTATTATTTATTTCCTCAAATATATTGAAAGTAGTGGAAAGTTTCATGTTCAGTATTTAACTGTGAGGGAACATTATCCGCGTTTTCGAAATATTTGTACTGCAACAACTTCATTCGGGAGAGTCGTGCGCGACCGTGAGCGCCGAGAGGTTAACATGCACCACTATTCGGCTTGTTTTGTATTGATTCCTTAAGGCTCCAGCAAGCTGCCGACTTCTCCGCTCGAAGTCTGGTTGATTTGTTGCAATATCATAGTATTAGATGGGGATAATTAATGTCGTTCTTTAATAGGTGTTTAAATTTATAAAAAATACCTTAGTATCCTATTATAATTAGATCTAATTAAGTTATCAAATTTACTATTATAGTTTATTATGTATTTAAATTATCAACTTTAATATAAAATTATTTATGTAAATTTTCAGTAACGAAAATGTTTGCAATAAACAATTTTTCCAATTTCTCTGCTACGGGAAACCGTCTTGAGTAACTTTGTTAAAAAATATGTATACCTAAGATAAAAAATATATTTTCCCTGAGTACGTCTTCTGAATCGCAAGTATACAGCCACCCTAATATCGTATACACGGACGACATTCTTGTTTACGACGCGAAAGCACTAACATTTTATTGGAAGTTCGTGCTGTGTCCACTCTATAACCGTCGTCGATCAACCATCGCGCCATTACCGAGATATTACAGCCGAATAAAAACCAAATTTAGCTCAACATCCTATTAAATAAATAATATCTTATCTGGCCAGATAACAAACTCGTAAAACTTCTGTGTGGAGTTTATTTTTATGTTATGATTGAGTTGTACTGACCGGTAGATGTTAGATTCATTTAGTGGGCATCTTTTGACGGTATAAAGATGTGCTGATTTGTTTTTGATCCATGTTATTAAGCAACAGGAACAATGGAACGTATTATTTTAATCTTTTATACATAGCAAACGTTAAGCCTTATTGGCAATAGGTTTGAAGAAACACATTTTTTTTATCTAATTGTGGATAATTTGAATTTATCATATTGAAATATGTTTGCATATATTTACACATTATTATGAAGAAAGTATTTCGTCTGCTTATAAATGTATGAATCGTCATGCAGTCGAAGCTATTTATTTGCAATAGAGAAAGAAGTAATTATACATATATTTAATAGCATCTGTAATTAACATTATAAACAGTGTTATTACCATTGATTAATTTGTAGATTATATGCGTTTTAATTGCAGAAGACAGGTTAATTGACGTTGTATATTTCCTGAAAACTATTAAATTTTACGAGAAAGCTTATAATGTTTTAAATATTTTTACAAACGCGTGCCTATTAATTTTTAATGACTGAGTTTAATAACTCCTTTTATCATAATACATTATTCAACATTTATAGTTAAACAACGTATGTTAGTCGGGTTAAATTAAATGTACACTCGGCCCCAGAGAAACGGTATCATTAAGCATTATTCACACGATCAGTTTTCAATCAGTATTGGAATGGCAGTGTTTGCCGCCAACAGAATTCCATTAGTTTCATTGTATCAGTACATTTAAACAGCGTTAATTAACATACCCGTCATTAAACAATAACAATTTCACCGACGTGTCTCAGTGAAACATCATTAGTTTTTGAGTAACTTCAACTTTAAGTAGCCGGTGGTTTATATATCATTAATTACTTTGCATCAGTCAGTTAACTACTATTAATTTTAATTAAGTCGAATCGACGCGCGGTGCTCGATGGGTCAGGTGATAGCGGATAGCGGGTAATGTTCCTCCCGCTGCAGCTTATGTTTGTAATGAGTAAGTTACAATATTTAGTAATTTGAAAGTATCCCCTTCACACAAACGGTTGACTATCCTGTTCTATTGCTTTAATCAAATGTTTATATTTTAAATATGGTATAATGAAAGTATAATTACATTTTGTGTTTATTAAAAAAACCTTTACTGTAAGATAATGATCATCATCATGAACATCATCTTGCCTGCAACAACATTATGAGTAAAATAATACATTCTATTAACTTATACGTCCACGAGTACATTCAAATATTACAGTAAAATAATGGATAGCATCGCTTTAAATAACGATAAGTTATATATACGCGTATAACCGTATAACCACGTGCGTATACTCGTATAACCAACCTAATAACTTCGTAATTGTTAAAATACATTTAAATTAGGAAACACGCAATCCGCCTGTGACTCGCGCCGCAGGTCAGTGCAGACATGATTTCTATCACTCGGTTCGCATGACCCCTTGCATCACTCACCGATCTCTAATTACGGACCAGCAAAATTTGACGATACCCCATACCAATACCAAACATAGCTACGTCACCGAACACACAAAACTAAACTCTATCAACAAGGAAATGTATGAACAAATCATAAAAATAATTTCCACCGCTGCATTCTCATCTGTGTCGGAGGTGTTGATATTTAATTTGTCAATGTTACCGATGACAGCCTTGTTATTACGTTTCATGCTTTTTACTTTTTATGAAATCGTGTTTCGAGAAGTGGTGTGGTGTAACAGGGCCTTATTTTTGGTTAAATGTCATGCGCACGCGCATTTGTTTGGTAGAGCTTAGTTCAGTACTTTATAATATTTAGTGTTTGAAGAAAAAAATATTCAAACAATTTGTATAATTTCCTTCCTATCTTTTCTTTCTTTACTGCTATCGGATTAATAATGCTTTTGAGGCCACTAATGTCCATAGGCGATGGTAACATGCCATCAAACAGCTCAACTATTCTCGTTTTTATGCTTACTGTACCGAAATTATAATTATTATTCTATACAAAGTCGGGTCACACAAAATCAGTATTTTACTGTTACCGCAGCTACCTCAGTTATAACTTTTTCAGTTTTATCGTGCCTTCTCCCAACCAATCTGCGGAACGGCCGCCTTACGACCTACAGGCGCCGTAATGTCTGCAATCGAAAATAGCCGCTTTACACTCCACGACAAAAACGTCGTGTCCTATATGTACATTTCATCTACAAAAGGTTATTCACCTCAGTCCTGTTATAATTTACTTGCCATTTTTTAAACTGTAACTAGATAATACATGAAGCTTAAAACATGAAATGTTTTTTAATGTTCTAAAATGGTACTACGAACCGAAACGATGATGTCGTTAAATATTTTATTTAAGATTATAACTAAAAAACACACAAAAACTTAAATAAATTTAATCCTTTGTTATGTTAAAATATGCAATTTTAACACAAGACAAAAACCATAATGAAATCATAACAATTCAATTGTCTCTTGATCTAGTTCACAAAATCACACATAACTCAAGTATTTTATTGTTATAGCATATTCTTCATTGTCGTTTGATATACAATTTATTTCTAATTATATTTTATCAACATATAATTATGACAAATAGTGGATTCAGCAACAGTCCGAATTAAAATGTAAATTAATGTTTTGCTAGTGTGATAAGAATAATTATGTTTCAACAATGGTGTTTTAGCTAAAATATTAGGCATAATAAGAGCTAAAAAATATTACATGAATAGTACAAATGAAAAAATCTGTTATAGTGTGAGTCACTTCAATTTTATACTTTACTAGCGGTTCGCCCTGGCATTACCCGACTTTAATGAAGATTACAAAACAGCTTGAATATAATATGTATGTCACTGATAACGTAATATTCTATTAGTAATAGAATTTTTGAAATCCGGTGCATAGTTACACATACTATCTACATTCAAACACATTAATATAGATCAGAAAGTTGATAGACCTTCGTACATCAGTGCTTGATGTAGCTAGAACATATGAGTTCAATCTTTTAGATTTCGCTAAGAACTTTCGCCGACGACGCGATACGTTCTTCTCGTGTCGTAGTCGTGAGAAGTAAAGAAGCCGACGTAGTAAGTAGCAATAACTCGGGTGACATTTACCATTGGATTTCAATTTTACGAGCGCGTGTCGTCCCTGCTATGATTGATTCTCACAAATAATACGAGACCGCATTGTGCTGTCAATCCGCAGATTGCACGGCTCTACGTGGCTCTACAGTGGCGAATCTATGATTTCTATTTGTGCATTCGTTTATTAATTGTGAAATCCGTTACGACACATACTGTCGCTTCTTTTGATAGGAAAATTTATGGCGAATGTTATGTTCTACATATCGCCTATTCAGAGTTCAATTGCCGTGTATTTTGTGGTGGATGATTTATGTTTTTTTCTTTGAGGAAGTTAATGAATTGCTTGTAAATATATTTAAAACGATGTGTTGGTTTTGACATAGGTACAGAATTAAAGAGAATGCTAATATATTAACAGAAAAATGCTAACGTTATCACTCTGAAAAAAAAACTTACGGAGTGCGTAATAGGCTTGGAGGGGCAAGATAAAATGTAATTTTATATTTAAAAATACCATAAATGCTTAGATTAATAATTACAAAAAAAAATTACTGCTAAAGTTGAAATTATAAACTAACTCTTTGCCTGATTGCAACCTTATATCGTTTAAAAATCCTCACTTTTTTGCTTAATCTATCATAAAAGAAAACAAACACACTATATGACTTTTCTACGAAATTTCAGCACATTCGAATCGTTCCGGCAGAATAACCACGGCCATAATATAAGTACTTCATGGTTGCTTAAACTTAATTACTTTAAATGGTTCCCGAAATGTTTCGAAATGTATATCTTTATAATGAAAACGTTATGCAAAAACAAATAAATAATGACGATAAATTCTCATTATCACAACAGATTTCATTATGCTAAGGAGGCGTCCACAATGCGTTCAGAGGTAATTAGCTACGGTCAGCGTTGGCAGCCCATGATGTTTCGTTTAACACCGTTTATAGTGTTTATTATATAGATAATATATTATTTAGACATATATTTAAAGTTTAATCCCTAACTAAGCAGATGAATATAGAAAAAATATATTATTTTTCTTATCAGCTGAGGAAGAAATGTATGTGATGAAACATAAAATGTGAGTGTGTGTGTGTGTTTTAGTCCTACTAATATAAAATTAATCTTTAGCAACTCACTAAAGACAAACCTCTCGTCCATAATGATCAAAAATTACTGCGGTGTGAATTTTTGAAGGAACCAACAAAAATCATCTATAATCATGACATTAAGATCAAAAATTTAAGACAATGACGTAATTATGGCAATTAAAACTAGAACAATGGCGTCGCTACGTCACTGCGACGTCGATACGCGTTCCTAGAGTAATTACCGCGCAAGATCAAGGTGGCCGCCTGGCGCAAGTGACTAGCTTAGCGTTTTCATTTGTACTCATTCTAATTTGTAATAATAAGGAATTCAACTCACTTTTCCTACAAATCCTTACCGTAAGCGGTCCCGGGAGAAGAATTGGCAAGAAACTACCGAGATGCATTTTTTCCTACTCATAGTTACAAAAGGCTAGGTGCTATTTATGCCTATATGAAACCCCAATCCAAACGGTTTTTTTTTTTAATTCATCGAATTTGTAAAAACTTTTTGTAAGCAGTGATAATTCAGCTAAGATGATTGGACCCCAACAATCATATCAAAAAAGCAAAGAATATTACAAAATAAAGAAATAAATAAACAATGAAAGCATTTTTAAAAACAATTTAAATCGCTGGAAGTGTACATTTGTGCCACACGCAACCGCCCGCGTGTTTACTGGAGCGCAGTTTTTTCACTCTTATCGAGTGTGTAGTATACACTTGCCGGTTACACGGACATTACGCGAGTTATACAACGCGTTACACTGTATAAGTTCAACCTTGGCTGCTGGCGCTAACGTCATTATGCTGGCGTTAATGTCTTCATACCACCATCACGGTGTTTTGACAATGTAAGATTAACGCTACACACGCTCTGTAATCTTAATCTCATATATATAAATCTCCTGTCACGATGTTTGTCCGCGATGGACTCCTAAACTACTGAACCGATTTTAATCAAATTTTG
>DWKA01002225.1:0-10980 GCA_018249155.1 Panoquina ocola ocola
TTTTGATCAATTCCACCCCCAAGGGGATAAAATAGGGGATGAAAGTTAATACTCTTAACGCGAGCGAAGCCGCGATCAAAAGCTACTTTATTTATAGCAGGTATCTACCTGCTTATGAATAAGTAAAAATGCAATATTCAACTTTAATTACTCTACCCTACTAACCGATATTAGGCACCCAACGCACATTAAGCACCAATTACACTGGCCGGTGATTAAAATAGGCTTAATATAAGTAAAGTAAACATCATAAAGCTTGAAGTGCACAATAAAGCTGTATAAAACTACGGGCTGTTGGCACGGTGGCGTGCCTTAAATAGGATAAAACAATACGATGTTTGTTTAAGGGCCCGTTCATTGCACGTGAAAACAGAATCCTTATCGGATTATTTGCGTATGTCTGTGAAACGTTTTGTCCGTTTTTTACTCCGTGGTACATTTGATATGACGCGCTGCGGTGATGCGAAGAATCGAAGAAAACTGTTTTTCAGTGCGCTCTTCATGTCAAGCTATTTGTTTCATAAACAAACAGGTATCTGGTCGATCTGTCTGGTCGGTATAAGTGTCGATTTTCACCCGAAATTAGTAATCGATTACTTAATCCAAAATCTTTAGCCTAATCGCAAATGTCATTCGAATCTGTAAAAGATAGATTTGGATGACATTTGCGTTCTTCAATCTAAACAGTTTGGACTAGATCAATGATTAATTTCGGGCGTATAACTATTTGGATATTTGGACACTCATTACTCTTTCAAAGAGGACGTAGGACGGCTTGTAGTTACTCCTGTAAGAGTAAGAGGTAGTAGGCAGTAAGATGACTGTAATATTAGGTCCTGATAATGAGAAGGATTTAGTAAACGTCTAATTAGTGATCGCTAGTAATTTGTCCCACTAGTTAGTAACAGAAACAACTAATAACTTGGTAAAAGTACGGAACCCAGAGGTGCCTAACGTGAGTGTAATTTGCATTCGACTGCTTTATTTATTGACGTATAATTGACAAATAAAAGTTTTATGATTAAGATCCGAGCTGGAAATAGTTTCCAATTAATACGAAGGAAATTAGCTGTATATCATAACTTACAAAACCAACTTCAGACCTGTTAAGAAGAGTTACCTACTTTGTGGCTTTTTACATGCATAGGTACTTTGTTATTAACAAACAAACATTCTAAGTGAAATAAAAAAATTAAAAAAGTACCTTTTTAAGCATAATCATCTGAAGATTCAAAATTCTCGAAAACCTTATAAGAGAAGGATCCTGAGAATCTATGTCTGTTTGTTTCAAATCTTGTGCTAAATTAGAACTGATTTCTTCTTCTGAAATTGTAGTTTATCATACCTTTAATTCCGTTGATAATGCATCTTTATGAACTATGATCTGATAGTATATTCAGGGTTAATAGACGACGGAAGAATCAATGGTAAACAATACTGCTACAGTTTGTTTCACTATAAAAAAGTGTTTTTAGTTCGTTGAAGTAGGTTTAGAAACATGAAATATTTATGCCAATTAGCCTATAAATTAGGAAAGATATACCTACCTGGCCTATACCTAGGTAACTTTGACCATTTTTTGCAAATATCCGTAGACCGTTCGGCGTTTCGGAAGATCAGTCCGCTAGTAATGGTGCTTCATTAGACTGACCGACACGGTACCAGGCAACAGTTGCAATACGTTCCGCATTAGATCCACCCGCGCCCTCTGGCCGGCAATTAGCGATCATTTATCTTTACGCCTCTGTCAAAACTGTGTCGTTCTGTCCGAAAACATTTTAAAATACGCCATAATTAGGGGCCACTTGATTAATTTGACCAGCTGAGAGCTCTTTGTGTGTCAAACTCGGGTTCTTTGAGGTGTGAATTAGACGATTTCTCTCGCTGATAAAGGTTGACGCACGGAAACTGCCTTTGTGCTAATTATGCATGGTTATCTGGTAAATTTATTTAATTACATGATCGCCCGTCAGCTCGCGGTCCGGTGTTTGGAGCGTT
Source organism: Panoquina ocola ocola (assembly GCA_018249155.1). Lineage (NCBI taxonomy): Eukaryota > Metazoa > Arthropoda > Insecta > Lepidoptera > Hesperiidae > Panoquina > Panoquina ocola. The sequence goes on from DWKA01002225.1 coordinate 1,999, forward strand.
GTTGGTTGATTGATGAGGTCCGTTTTTTATGTGATTTCATTACATGCGCGTCTATACGTTCCTTTTAGTACTCCGATCGACCTTTGATATGATCGAATGAGCTCGATTATCCTGTAATTCTGGAATTAATCAATCTCTGTTCAATAGGACCTCCTAGGTGCAGACCTCCGAGGATTCAACGCGTTTTGTGAAAAGATTTTTGCTTCATAAATAAGATTTCACATGTGTCTACTTACCTACCTACTTGTCATTTTTTTATCCAAGGTCGTAGTGATTTTTGTTTGGACATTCGCAACCAGGATTTCATAAATAATCATAAACCTACAATCAATTACATGAAATGCAGATAAATGATTATGGGTTTTAGGTTTACCATTTTTAAGCCATTGAATGCAATCAACAATCGTAAAATGAATTTGGATTTTGTATTGTCTATTTTTAAGACAGAACATAAAGTTCCAATTACCTCATTGTATTTTTGTAACAACTATTTTTATTATTTTTCAAATATCATCTTTGACAAATTCGTTTGTAGTTTTTAATTTTTTATTTTACAAGTGTCCCTAAAAAAGCTATCTGAATAGATTTAATTTCCAATTTCAAACTAATACTTAGTTACACGTACGCACTCGAATAATTTAACAATTAATACGTACAGTACGTTGAATTATAACCATTTTTGTGCCCAGTTGGAATATTTTTGAAGTTTATCAAGAAATAGAATCTAGTGATTACTGCACATCAGTATGCAGGTGGGGAAGGGGTTGCCCAAATTACCCCAAAACAATAAGCTGCACCTAACCCATAATTTTCTTTCTTTTGCCCTTGAATTTACATTTTTTTCTAACTATCATCGTCTTGTAATTAACAAAGCCAGTAAACCCCTTAGGTCGTCTAGTGACAAATTGTATAATAGTTTAGTATTTGAACTCCAAAAAATAATGTTCATATCATGAATAGATAAGTTACGTGCAATCACTTGAGATTACTGAACTAAAGACACGAATACCTATATACCTACCTAAATGAAAAAGTACAATTTATTTTAATGTTTACTTTAATGTTTATCTTAGGACGTTTCTAGCTTCTTGTACCCCCAAAAAAATCGCAAAAATAGCACTTCATTGAAAGTTTATATTCAGGTGAGTAAGGCCATTAAATTAGCAATTGTGTGTGCTACATAGACATACTAACATACAAACATGGAACCTAAGTTTTTTATCGCATAACTGGAGCCTTAAAACTGTGATATAATTAATAATACCTATGTTATTACTCACCTCAAACATTTAGACACCTAGCAATTTGTAGCACCTCTGTGATGGATCCAATTTATCATAAATACATTTATGCTGTTATTTAACAAAATATCTGCATCTGAATTTATTTGTCAGATAACGAAAATCTTTTATTTAATGTTCTTCAAGGAACGTGGGTAAACTCTTTTACAGGATTGAGTAATTAGATGATAGGATTCTCAGGATGATAGAGTCAGTCAGGGAATTATGAAATTAGTTTTCTTTTAAGAGATAAAATAAATATAAGTAGGTATGTACCTACTTATAATCTACCCACTGATCTCGCGATGGACAATTACCTAAATAAGTTAAATAGGATTAGAGAGTAAGGAAGATTGTTTACTAAATATGTCAAATTGAAAGAAACTATACATCGATTTATTAACAGAAAATCTACAGGGTGCTCCATGACTTTTGTATGCCTTTGCAGAATTCGACTCCTTTACCCTACCTTATACCTATTATTGCGTTTGCAAAGTAGCAGATATATTGATGTATTTTTAAAAATTCTCTCAATTACATGACCTTTAATACAAATTTTTCAAAAAGAATCCTTTCTAAGCATATTCGAGCATGGGTTAAGCCTTAACAGGATTTCCCAACCTGGGGTCCGTGGACCTGTCTAAGGGGGTTCGCAGACAAAATTATGTGACTCTATTAAATAATTTTTTTGCAAATAAAAGTATGTGAGCGATTTTTTTGTAATTCTAGGGGTCTGCGAATCATTATAAAGTGGCGCTAGGGGTCTGCACTAGAAAAAGGTTGGGAAACCCTGGGTTAAGGCAGAGGTTCACCGAAGCGGTACGAACACGGTTACGTACTAATATTTTTATAATACCATTGTTAGGTGTGGCGCGACATTGTGACACACATTATCAACTCACCTTAATATACATATCAAAGTGGATTAGTAATTACTTAATTGTATGCAACAATTAATCATTTCCCATAAGTAATTAAGCCATTAGGCTAAAACAAATACTGCACGTGTAATATATTAATTAGTGCACTTTTTAGCCGCTGATATGTACACTAGCGCCGCCTATTAGGGGTTCCAGGTAAAATTAATTTAGCTAATACCATGGATACATGCCTGCTATAGTACCTACTGCCTCCATCTGTATGTTATAGGGTTAATATTTTGTTTTTATTTAAAATTCTGTATGTACTTAGTTCTATGTATGTACTTAGTTCTTATTTAAAGCGCTAGAATTTTATTGAATGGGATATTAGATCACAAAAGTATAATCCAATCAAAATTAAATTAGATAAGCTTATATTCCACACATAGGTTTATAATGAACCACAAGTCGAATATCACCGAATTAAATAAGTCACGTAGGTACCTAATTAGATAAGTTTACCTTATTAATATAATTACGTGACTATTATTGACACACCCTGTATCTTTACTTATTACATATCAAAACCCGAGCAAAATTAATTTCTTTTTATTTCAAAGTGTCAAAAACTTGCAAGACATTTAATTTTATCGAATTCGCGATCGTGGGAACATTTTAAGGTGTTTTAAGGCAGCCCACTTCAATCTTCGAAACCGAGTGTCTACCGACGTGATTCAGCAGTATTTCCAATAAGTGAATGCCAGTTTAAAATGGTCTTCCTCTCCTCTTGCATCGCTTTAATATAAGGACGGAGAAGGGCTAATGCTTCGGTTAACAAAGCTCTATTAAAAATGGTCATAGCTTCAAGAGTAGTTAGCTTTTCTCTCCGAGTGAACGTGTCAAAGATAATTCGATTTAATGGCCGCGACGTTAATTATCAAATTAGAGTCTACAGTCCACGCCCGGTGTGTGATTTATGCCGCTCGCTATTATATTTTTATTAAAAGCTTTTATTTAACTTCAATGTTTGATAGTTTCTTTCATTTTGCTAATATATTAACTAAGTAAGGTAGGTACCTATTTCTTTAAATCAAATCTTTCGCTGAATTAAATCTACCTACTTATCCTAAAATGTTGAAATTTGACACATTGCTTTAGTTCCGATGTCACTGGATTTTTATGATAAGATGATCTGATGCTAGGTACTCAAGGTTGATGGGACGAGGGAAATCCTCAATGGTGATTAGTTATGATTGTGTGAAACTTCTTTAGCATTTAGGACAATCGACGATCGACTGTCGTCGATCGAAAATCGACAATTGACAATTTGACAATCGACAATTGACAATTTGACAATCGACAATTGACAATTTGACAATCGACATTCGGCCGTAGCTATACCGTCAACGGTCACGTTTGGTCCCGTCGCCTTCACGTCGTCCCGTGGTCCCGTTGTCCTGTCGTCCCGTTTTCCCGTCGTCCCGCAAGGCGGTCTCTGATTTATAAACAATACGTCAGTGACGTAAGCTTCTTTAGCGGCTGAGATTTATCGCTAGTGCCGTGCGCTGTGCTTCCCCATGTACCATCGATGTCGACATATTCAACTCTCTTCAGTAGGAGAGTATACTCCGACACCGTCTGATACGCTGATTTATCATAATTAACTAACTACCTACCTAGTTGTTAACGTTTAACATAATTTCCCTTTATGGTATTTTGAATACAATTATGCCAAAGACACATTAGGCGACAAATGTGCTATCTTGGGCATTATTCAATGGCAATAACATGTACAACTTATAGAACTTAAAAAAAATAGATAATAATATTTTGGTTTTTACGTACCTCTTTATAACCTAGGTACATTTATTAGATAAATACCCGTTTACATACCTACTGAACAGTAGGTATACATAATTATGAAAACATCGTTAAATTCGCCCCAGTCTGGCATTAAAATCACCTGGTAGAGTCACTGTAAACTACTATTACCTACTACTGGGCTACAGAATGTTCTAATACCTACTTGTGATGCCACCTTAATCAGGTAATATATGACAGTTCGATATACGATATAGCCCGTTATTTAATCTCCCAAGACTACTCACAAAACACTATCAAACTCAAAGCGAATTCCAAAACTATCGACACTCACAAAAGCGCTGTCACCGCACCACTATCCGCCATTCGAGCCATTCCGGTATAATCTTGAATCAACTGAATGCTCACAAACACACACAGCTGTCTCGCTCACTTCTAGCGCGAGGCGTTGTCTGTCTCTGTCGCACATCAATAAGCGCTCCCTTTGTGTTGTCGAAGCGGTACCTTTGAAGTATGTAAGCCACGCCTTAACCCCGCCCGTACCTCCCGCCCCCTTAATTCGTCACACGGTAATGACAAAGGTTTTAATTACGAACGGAAACGTCCGTTGTGTTTTCGATTCCGTATTTAGTCAGTTGGTATTACGAGGTCTAATTGGATTTGCTGACCGATTCGCATTGATTGTTGCTGTCACGGCCGGTTTGAGTTTGGATTTGATCAAGTGATTTGTTTAATAATTAACTTTAAAAGAGATGTTTTGGTTTCAGTAACGCTGTTTCTTCAGGTTGGACCACTGAAGACTAATTCAATTTATAATCGCTATTTACCATGAGATGATGGACTGATGGTGGATAATCATGAGTTGGTAAAAATAAAAGTTGCTTTAGTAATTATTAAAAAAAAATCTTTTATTCATTTGAATATTTACGAGAAATACTTTGTCTACCTAGGATAATTTTATTCCATAACGTTTCTGGATTTTTTTTCTAAAAGTTTAAATTAAGTAGGTATAAGTATAACCTACCGGCAACATTAACTTGACTTGACACTTAGTACCTATAGATAGAATAAAATTAAAGAAAATTATTCTTCTCTAAAGACATCACTGTCTTAAGTAGGTAGGTAGGTACCTACATTCATAAAAATGTCAATCAAAGAATAATTTCAAATTTTATCAGCACACTGGAATAACAAAAAAATAACCTATTCAGTACAAAGATATTTCACAGTCTATACATTTTACGTCAAAATCTATTTTTTCGGAGCCCACTCCAAACATAGTATCCTGTAAGTCCTGTAACAACACTAATAACAGCAAGTATTATCCATCCACATCAACTATCCATCCAAACGGGCCACGACAGGAACATTGCATAATTTCAATTTGAAATCCAACGATGAATTCTAGTGGAGCACATTCGCCCAATCCTGCATTGCATTCTCATCTCAACTCGGACTTACGTAATTACAGGCGGCGGTTTCAAAGATGCCGACAGAGAGAGCGGCGCCTTTGTAGTCTAATAAACGGCTAAATCATCCCTAAAAGAATATAGACTCTACCTCTACGGGATAGAACACAAATTGTAATGCAACTCGAAAGTTTTCTTAACACCTTAGCGGAGTAAAGGGTCATATCAGTTAGGGATTTTGCCACGGATATGTCAAAAAGAGGTTTTATAGCGCCTCTAAATGAGGACCGCACGGGAAGCGGACGAATTAGGTCATTCTAATATTATGTTGTTGTAGTGATTGATTTAGAATAATGATATTGGCTGTTTAGTTAGAGAACTAAACAATTTACTGAACGATATCTGACGCTCTTGACACGAATATTAATTTTTACTATATTTTTTGTTATTACTCAACACAAATTTTTATAACAATTTTATTATGTTCAGATTTTTGTAATGTAAGGGATAAAGTTTAATCCTAATCAGAGTGCGGACTGTTAAATCACATTCCTATAAGAATATCTTGTAAAATATGCCTAATTCTGTCGTCCATATATTTTTCTAGGATTCCTGGGATACATTTTTAGGTACCTATATTTTTAATTTTATAACAGAGGATAGTGATAATAATCTTTTCCAGACTTAACTGTTCTAAGAACATTATAACGAACGGTAATCACCATGGAATTGATACTAGAACACGAATGTAGAAAGCCACAATCACATGTGTCGAATTCAATAGCTGTTAACGGAGCTTCCGTGGATAGGAATCCTAAAAATATATAAAAATAATATAAAAAAGGATATTATAGTACCAATAATAAAAAATCTATCATAATATTGACGGGTAATACGGGTAATAATAATAATATAACTAAACGACGCTACACGACTAAAATCATAAGTAAGCACTTAGGATAGAAAATGACATAATTTATTCCATTTTATTATAGTCTTATCCATTTGTCTATCCATGTTGCTAAAACTATTAAAAAAATAACCTAAAAAATTCATCCTACTGAGGCAACTATTGAACTAGATATTGGCATTGGAAGGTAAACAGATTTTTTAAATAATTTTAAAAACAATTAGATAACTATAAATTGCCCCTACATATAAGTTCCTAAGTGCTTACCTTTAATGTGCAGCATTTCTACCATTATTGAGGCATAACTAAGTAATAACTTATTTTACACTCACAAAAAACTGAGCTATGCTGACTATGTCGCCATTTTTATTAAGAATATTATACAGTTAATGACATTTCTTAGGCAGTAAAGAAATATCGTGTTATCGTTAAGATTACACCAATAGCTAATGGCGTTCGAAGGAAAGGGTCAGTATATAGGAAAACCCGCGTCGTTAAAAAGTTGCCAGTAGCAAAAAATTGATCATTTAGTGAGACTAGTTACCTAGTAGGTACATTATGTTAGCATTTATACTTACGTAGCTTGACATCGAAAAACTTACGCTTTGAAGTAGTTTAATTAATCGAATCCAAGCATCGGAAAGGTCTTGTAAATGCAGTATTTATGTTATGCAATACTTAAGTTTATAAAAGCATAATTAGACTTATTATTCTAGGGTGGGTAATGTTAGTTTTTATACGTTATCCAGGTTTTTATACCTTTCATATTACAGTTAATTTTTGTTATACAAAAAACGCATTACAAAGCACAATTCACGTACAATCATTGTAATTGTATTAGCCAAAGCTGGTCAAGCTTTTGCAATTTATTCACCATTAACTCGTAGATTTATTTATTCGACCTTTATGATCTACTAGTTACCGCTCGCGGCTTCGCCCACGTGAATTTTGACCGATCCCGCAGGATTTCCGGGATAAAAACTATCCTGTGTTAATTCAAATTACCCTCTATGTGTGTGCCAAATTTCATGAAAATCGGTTTAGCAATTTTTGCGTAAAGGAGTAACAAACGAACATACAAAATTTCGCATTAATAATATTAGTAGGATAGGTAGGTACGTCGTTAAAATACTAATAAATTCTTTGGATAGCATTATTAATTACAGAATTACGTACTGTAAAGGATTGAGAGGTGAGAAAGTTATTTTTAATTGCTCGCAGACTCTTATAGGCCCTTGTACAAATCCACCGATAGCCTTGTATGTTTCTGCCCCACACGGCGCAGTCATTATGGCCTTAAAATAAGGGAGCCACACGTTTTGAACTTTGTTGGATAATTTTGTATTCTTTTTTTATTATTTCATCGAATAGGTGTTGTTGATAAGCTTATGACGTTATTTTTTATTTTATCACAATTTTGGAACGATGATTTTATCACATTGAAAAAGAAATGAAAAGAATGACCAAATAACATTAGGTAGGTATATAATTTATCATCGCTAAATTAATTTGAATTATTAAATATTTAAAAAAAACAAAATATTTTTTTAATTGAACTGCTTGGGATGGCACGTACCTAAAGCAGTCGGTCCTGATTGTTCTCATTAGATAGCAGTCGTTCAGCCATGTCGGACAGCCTTCGGGCGGCTTCAAAACTTACAACACTCGGACTGGCCACAAACTCCTCCACCAATCCACTGTGGAGCAGCGTGGTAAAGTATGTTCTAGGGTTTCGGTCTCCTTTACCAGGAAAGATCCAAGGGCTGTAATGGACCATGAATGGGTTGAAGCCAATGCATAGTTATGGTATTTAACAAAACAAAAAGGTTAATTCATTAATAATTATCCAAAACAGATAAAGACAGTCCCGTGTTTTACAAAATCGCAGCCACCGTACACTCACACCGGCCGATTACCGAGATGAAATTATTAAGTCACGTAACGCGGGAAAGCGTTGTTTTTTTAATAACCTTACGCTTTGACAGGTTAATTTCAGTCTCCTTTGCGCGGGCTAAATAGTCGAACATCCTTGTTGAAGCCATTTTGGAATTCAAATTTGGATAATTTTCAACCTTGAATGGATAGGTTTTTTATCGAACAATATTTTTTTTATCAAAAATATGTAAAAAATATGTGAAATATAAATAATGTTTTCGTTGAGCACTTTTGAATTTTTACGAATAATTTTTCTTTTCAATTTTTTTTTTAAATCGAATTAGTAAACTAAAATCTCAATTAAACTTAAAATATATAGCGTGATAGACAAGCAACTATCCAAAGGATTGCAATCCAATCTAGCTCAGCCCGGTGAAAATAATAGATCATTGTTTTGTTATTATTGCGCCGGCCACCCAGAGTGTCGTGCTGTCTCGCTCGCACACACACGGTGGTCCCAGGGTTGCCAACATGCTACTTAACATCACTTGACACAATCCGGTACTCGCCCTATAATAAAAATGTTATAATTTTATTAGAACTTAGGCGCACCTACGCATATTGACCTACTGCTTAAAATATCGTATTTTCTATGCCCCTTCCTCCCCAGACTAAGCTAGGTACGCCCATGAAGATTAGGTGAGATTGCGATCAAATGTCTGCCTATAAATTATTAAAAATATATACATATCATCTAAATATATAAAACTCAAAGGTGACTGACTGACTGACTGATCTATCAACGCACAGCCCAAACCACTGGACGG
>DWKA01002226.1:0-10980 GCA_018249155.1 Panoquina ocola ocola
TCATAGTGCAACGTCATGCGTCACTATGAAATCGCATCGCAGCATCGTACGAGCGATGGCAATAGGACAGCGCCTGAACCATTGTAAAGTGATAGAGGAGGTAGGTATACCTACAAATAATATCAGGGCAACAATAAAGACTCCGAATAATGTACTTTGTTTACTGAAAATAGGCATAATTCCTTTTAGCAATAACTGGGAAAGCCGTAGCTATAAAGCCATAGATACAAATTGTTAATCATATTCTGGACTGAAACTTTTTAGGCAACCCATTTGCAGTATATTTATTGACATATTTTTTTTATAGAAAAATATCTTTCATCCATTAACCAGCTCGGTGCAGATCGATGTTATTACGGGATCTTCTACTATTACTATTTTTTTCTGTTTTTCGAGTTTCCTTTTTTTCTAAAATCATTGAATCAAATTTCATAAAATCTTTATTATGGATCAGTGACATTTCAATAACACACGAGATTTATCTTTTATTAATCCCATATTTACATACGCGTAGCAGTTATCGTTCGTTTTATCGTATTTATTGCCCTTCTAAATGTAAGTAATGTAATTCAGCCGAGTGACGAATCTACACTACACTAATCATTTTCAATTGTTATTTTTACAACTTAAGTACCTATTCTAAATTTGTCATTTCCTGTATTATTCTAAAATTGCGCATGTAAAATTCTCGATAATCATTTGCACATATCACGAAGGTAAGCATATTACTTTATGTCTATTTCTAGGTACCTAAGTCTGAAATCATAATCATAATGTGGATAAGATATCGTCTCAGACCCATCGAAACTAAAATAATTATGTACAATGTGATTGAGTACTTAATTTAGTAATTTGATTAGGTATCTGTTCACTTCATTCTATGGTTAATCATTTCGGAAAAGAATTATATCTACGTACCGACAAGATGCTTTCTTTCGCCATTTCTTCTCCTCCATGACAAAGCACCTTCTCGAAATGGTGGTAGATTAAAAAATGACGTTTATAAGCGTGCCTGGGGCACCCAAATGAATAAATGATTTTGATTTTTTGATTTTGAACGAATAGGACCATTGCTTGTCAATGATTACGACGATGATTGCTTGTAAAGCAAATTTATTTAATTTAAATGTTGTTAAAGGGACTGAGCACAGGGTAAATAAAAGGATTTTGAAAGGCGTCATAGAAGTTTTGTCTCTTTTTTTTATTTACTCCTATGGTCAACGGGAGCGTTTTGGGGATTCACAAATCCCAAATGCTTGAGCACATATTTTATTAATTTGCCCCCTCCTCCTCTAGGTACAGTGCACTACTGCGTACTGCCACATTGTTATAAATTCAATCAAATCAGTTCCGTGGTTCGAAACAGCTCTGGTGGTCTGGTTTTCATTTATGTAATAAAGTTATGGTTTTACGGGGCTAATTCAGGTGGCGGTCACGGCGGTCATCCAATCGATTTGAGAGAAAGCAAGCCGATCAGCGGGCAGAAACACCGGAACATCTCGCTACCAATTAGTTTTCTTCCAGTTCCGATATAGCTGCCTAGTGGCAGACGCAACGCCTAAGTTATTTGTGTTAAAATATAATGTTATTTAATAATTTAGGTGGCTCTATACACCTACGTCTACGTCGTGTTGAGTTTTTAAATCGCTAAATGCGTGTTATCTACGGCAGTGAAAAATAATACTTAGATACGGTGTAGTAAAAAAGTTGCTAACTTGCAAAAAATTTAAAAACCGTTGTGGGTCTCTACTTACACTAATTTTGAAAAAAAAATTTAAATTAAATATAAGAATGACATGGAATGATTCTAATAGGTAGGTTACCTGTGTGCCTATGTGATAAATATAGACTTTGTATTAAAACAGTCTTTCGATAAAATATGATATTTTTAATCTAAATATTTACGAGTACATCATAATTATATACAATTTATAAAGCTTATAACACCGAGAAACAGTTTATCTGCAAGCTAGTTTTCAAGGTACGGCTACTGGTTTTATCCTGGACGTGGCGAACACAAATGAGCTTCATCATCTTTATCCAAGCAGTGTAAGTGTTCAGCTTTTTATAATTATTATGATAATGATAGTTTTCAAAGGTGTGTGAAGTCTGCCAATCTGCACTTTGCCAGCGTGGTGGATTATGGCCTGTAGCACATTGTGATAGAAGACCTGAGCCCAGCAGTGGAACAGATATGGGTTGCAATAATGATGATGATAATGAAGCAATTTTACTGTAGGTATTAAGTATATAAATAAAATAAATTAATACAATTTTACACTGTTATACCCTCTCGGGTGGCATGGACTATACAAACAACAGTAACAGTTAACAACTATGAGAACAATGTTTTATCCGTCACTTAGAAGCCTGTCCCGGCCGGGAGTCAAACTCGGGACCTCTCCCTATACAGGCAGGGTCACTATTAACTAAGCTACGGGGTCGTCAATATTATTATAGGCAATTATAGCAAAAGTACCTACTTTTAATACATGGCATGTACTTACTTATAAAGAAATGTTTTCTAATTTAAATTCCACATTTTGAGCTTTCGCTGGTATCGATCGTAAAATTCATGAAACACAGTAAAGGCTAAGGCTTTATCTAAGTAAAAGTTGTCTAATGTGTTTCATACATTTGTCCTTTATAAAAGTGTAAATAATGTGTGAGATAAGACAACAATTTTGTTCATGGACTCATGGTCTTTGTTTATCATGAGGAAAACGTGGTGAAGTGCTCTCCAAACCTCTTCAACCACATAATTAAATGATTGATCACCGGTCATGGAAATAACTGACAAAATCCACAGATTCCAGTACATACTAAAGTGCGATGGATGTATTCGATGCACAAAGGTGCTCAGAAATTTTCTTTACGTCCCTATGTGCTGGTAGGATGCACAGCTTCTTTTGACGAAGCAAGTGATGATTGTTTGTTAAAAATAGAGGTTCGGGATTCGAAATAAGGCCTCCGTTTTCGGGACACCATCAAAGTGAACGCAGTGACTCTCTATACTAATATTATAAAGCTGAAGAGTTTTTTTGTTTGATTAAACGCGCTAATCTCAGGAACTACTGGTCCAATTTGAAAAATTCTTTCAGTGATATATAGCCCATTTATCGAGGATAGCTTATAGGCTATATTTCATCACGCTAAATTTAATAGGAGAGGACAGAGGCATATTTTTCCCGAACTGAAACGAGGGCGGGCAGCTAGTACGTTATAGGTAATTAATTAAAATTACTGGAACACTTCATTGATACCCAGTCGAGCCCCTATTCAATTAGGAAAGTCTGAGTTCATCAACTATTGATATGAGTGTAAAGATAACTTGTTTTGCAGCAGTAAACTTTTGATAAGATTGCAATAATCGTTCTTAGAAGCAGTTACAACAATATTCGTAAAACTTTAACATGAGCCACACTTAAGGCTGTAAAACATTAAAAATAAAAGCAATGAGTCAATGGGGAGGGTCTTGAACGCTGCAGATTTTTTAGATACCGTTATTAATAGAGCACAATCTCTATCCAACTTCAAAGCAGCAGGGGGTTTCAGACATTTTTTTTCGAATAAATTGTAAATCCTCAATGGCCATTGGAGCTAAATAAAGAAAGGAAGTAACAAGTTAACGCGTATTTTAAATTCGATCAATTTATTACTGAAATCTACACTTACAGAAAGAGTTCCGTAAGTCATAAGTGCATAGAGTAGGGACAGTAGGGACTTTTAAAAAAACATGATTATCTACTTATGTCAAATATTGAGAACTGAATTTGAATTAATACCTTCCTTTAGTCTCAGGAAGTTGGAATAAGCTTGAAGAATAAGAATAATAAAGCTTGTATGCAAAGACTTTAACTCAAGACTGACTGTAGCGTCCTGTACAGATAATAAAACAGTAGGCCCCAATCTTGGCGTCTGGTCGATTTCCCGCGCTTTAGTGTTGATTGTTCAGTAAAAGCGTATAAGGAAAAAGATGCTGTCAAGCAGAACGTAAAGACATTTTTAGCGACGCAGATGTATGACGATGCGGAATCTAGACGTTTAATAACCAAAGCTTGTATGGTTACCAAATATAGTAAATTGGTTACCAAACATTTGATAGATACTTACGTCTCTACGGATGACTAATTACATTTTTGCTACACTCCACAAACATTATCTAAAGTCTATGTTTAGTTGCGCCACTGAGCACAATACTTAGCGGACAAATTATGAAACAATTTGATTGTTTTATTACTACCATTAAACAATTGTGGATCATATTATATTATTGTTTTGATTCGTATGATCGACTGATTAGCGTTATCAGTCAGATATCATAGTATTGCATGTAACTATATAATGCCTCAATTGACGATACGGTCTTATAGTAGATATTTCGGCCTATACGATAGTTGCTACAACAGTTTTCTTGATAAGTGTTAATTCGAGATCGTTTTATTTATAAAACGGTTATAATTTTAAGGTAAAAATTGTTACCCTTTTACTTGTATCCGCACAATAATTATTAAGATGAAATTATCCAAATATCTTTCAAATCTATCAAAATATAATCGCTTTTTTTTAATAATTATAAGTAAGTACTTTATGTCTAACATTATTATGAAATTTATTTTAATAATTTGCCTTTTCGGAAATGGTAGTTTGAATAGTTTTACAGTTAATTATCGATTAATATGAATAATTTACGTCTACGAAAAAAGTTTTCATTTCCACCTGACTAATGAATAAAGCCCTTAAATGCTTTAGAAGTTTACTTATGGAGATAAAGAATACAATTATTTTTTTCGTATAATGTAGAGATAATCGGCAGGCTTACATTGTCTATTTTTATTATTAAAATACTTGAATAATTGATTTAATTAACATAATTCCAGAATTTATTACAACTGTAAATTACTATATCGCTTTCAGTTACTGAATTATTAAAACTGAAAAAAGTAATTTCCACTTGTGTCCTTTACCTACATTAAATAATTAGAATAAACCTAACTGACTCATTCGCAACAAAAGAAACACATGAATAAATAATACTGAATTACTTACATTTAAAAATGAGTGTAAATAAAAATAACTCTCACAAAAATATTAAACAGCTTTGTTTGAGCGCGAACTATAAAAGTTTTCTTCTACCGGTCTCTTATTTATCTCAACGAGTTGTAGGTACTACTAAGATAAGCATTAATTACCTACTTACATACTATGTTTAAGCTTTCGCATAAGCCAACGATCGAACATAGACAACCCTAGCACGACCATCGTGCGTATCTGAGCGCAGCTGTCAAAAATAAAATATAGCCAATTAGCCATGTATAAGGAACTTGGCAAGACGTAGAAAGAGACATTAGATGCGCAGAAGTCGTTTTGCTCTGCCTTTTTATTGTGCGCATCTTACTATTCTCTTTCAGATTCTTGCATAGTAGGTTTGCCCATGACTGTACAATGTAATGTATGTAACATGTACTGCCCATGACTGTACATGAGTTCGTCATCTGTACACTAAATCTAGTGTTGTTACAGATGTGGTGCCAATTGCTGTCGGTGGCGGCGCTAGTGGCGGCGGCGGCGGGGCACGGGCGCGTGCTGGACCCCCCCTCCCGCGCCTCCATGTGGCGCGCGGGCTACCCTTCCATCCCCAACTACGACGACGACGGCCTCAACTGCGGCGGCTTCTGGCACCAGTACAACGTTAATGGGGGAAAGTGAGTCATGTTCACTTTTTTTTACATAAGTCGCGAAGACCATAATCTCACCTGATGGTAAGTGGGATTAAATCTTGGTGAGTGAGTGAACTTCGTAAAAGCCTTAACTTAACTTGACTCTGATTGCCTGGTTAATGTTCTGACCTCTTACAAATCCTTCCAAATACTCTGTGTATGTACCCTTATCTTAGCCCTGCATCGTCTATAAAAATCAGATACAAAGTGTTAGTTGATATTACTTTACCCACTAACTTTACCAGAGATTACGGGTAGAAAGAATAATGGGAACGTCTATAAATAAATGCACGAAAAGGCCCCTAAAACGCAGTAAACTGATAGAGGCTATACGTCCTTACCTTAAGACCTATTTCGTCAGGTGCGGAGTTTGCGGCGATCCGTTCGACATGCCGGAGCCACGCGCCCACGAGCTGGGCGGCCGCTACGGCTCCGGGATCATCGTGGCCAGCTACGAGCAAGGCCAGGTCATCTCCGCCACGGTCCAGATCAGCGCCTACCACAAAGGCTACTGGGAGTTCAAGATCTGCACCGACCCCAGGAACAACACGCAAGAATGCTTCGATAACATTCTTCTAGAGCTAGAAGAAGGCGGAACTCAATACTATCCGTGGATGAGTGGGACCTACACAACTAAATACCGTCTTCCTTCGGACCTGGTCTGCGATCATTGCGTCCTGCAGTGGCGGTACATAGCCGGTAACAACTGGGGCGTCTGTGCCAATGGGAGGGAGGCTCTCGGGTGCGGGAATCAGGAGAACTTTGGCGCTTGCACTGACATTTCCATCAAACCTGTAAGCAGTCTACCACAAGCCCCCGGCGCCCCTTCCGCCCCCGCTGAAGTCCCCAACCCTGGCATAAATTGCATTGATCCGAGCGCTTACCAAGGTATGTAATTGTTTCCAAAGACATCTTTGCCTAACCAGTATCAGTGTTTTGTACTTTATTTATTTTAAAAGATAGACTCGGCGGTGGTTTTTGTAACAAGTAACAGTTTAAAAGTGAGGGTACATTGTCAATGTTCAGAGTCAAAAATGACCTATTGTGAAATTTTGTGTGGTAGAGGGCAGAAACTCTAAGATTGATGGACCAAAAATTAAGTCTAATTTCATGTGCAACAGATGTGCTAAGCTGTGGATAAGATGTGAATTAAATGTATCAAATATAGAATTTCTGCTTCTGTGGTGAGGTTTAACAGTGAAAATAGGCTTTGCTGGTATATATTAACCATGTTTTGTAAATAATTAACTAACTGGTAGAATGTAGGGTGGCGGAGAAAACTGTACCTACCTATAAGCACCGCACATTTCGCACAAATTGTATTTATTTGGTTATCTATATGTAGTTTATAATTAGTGTAATGTTTTTATTTATTGTATTTATTATAATGGTGAAGAAGCTTAAATTGCACTAACTATACACTAATGTAGTCTGAATTTGCATGCATTTATAGCTTAGTTTTCTGTGTACAGTAGTCGACACAAGTCAACTCTGTTGACGTGGTATAAAACAACAATTTGTAAAGTTGTGTAACATGCATTTAGCAATAACTCGGTACCTCTAAAGTGTTGTAAATATTTATTGCAATGGCTAATAAAATTGTTTTAACAACAATGTCTTTGATTGCATGTCATAATACATTTTATGAGCTCTGAAATGATTAAAACATTGTTTTATTGTTCCTATCTTTTATCAGTTTTATATGCAATGATTTTGCTATAGTTTTCAAGCACTCAACTAAGAATTGCAACCCAAGGAGGTGTAACTAAGAATGATAACAGCGCTATGAAACTTTAACAACTTATTTATGGCAACAATTTTTTCATTTACCTCCAAATCCAAAAGTGTGTGAAATTACAAAAATAAATCGTTTATCCTGTCCATGACTGGTGCTTTTACCTTAACAGTCGGTACGAACGAAGATCTCTGGAGTTCAAATCCTGCAAGTACCTGTACCAATTTCCAAAAGTTATGTGCTTATAACAAGTAAATTTTATCAATTGCTTCGGTGAAGTAAAACACCGAAGGAAATGTTGTCAAAGGTATGTGAAGTCTGCCAATTCGCACTTGGCCAACGTGGTAAACTATAGTTTGTACCCCTCACATTATTAGAGGAGACCCGATTTGAATAACCCGAGCCCAACAGTGCGACACTGCAATCATTATGGGGTTTTATGGGTTACAATCATTTATATATCTATGGTTACAATGATGAATATATGGGTAGACAGGCAAGTATAATATTAGACATTGAAGTGAAATGAAGTTAGTTTTTCTGTTTTGTTTTAATATAGGGACAATGCGAATACTCCTTTAAGTCCATAGTCTATTAAAAAAAGCTGGATTTAGTTGTAGACAAACTATCATGTTTACAGGTATTATGGCGCTAATTCGAACGATTGCTGTCCGGCCCAGGCAAAGCTCGCGAGTCACGCCCGTCTTATACCAGC
The DNA here is from genome assembly GCA_018249155.1 of Panoquina ocola ocola. Classification (NCBI taxonomy): domain Eukaryota; kingdom Metazoa; phylum Arthropoda; class Insecta; order Lepidoptera; family Hesperiidae; genus Panoquina; species Panoquina ocola. Next base: position 8,171 of record DWKA01002226.1, read on the forward strand.
GTAAGAACCACAGGAAACCACGGAAAAGGAAAAATAAACCGCGGAAAAGAAAGAAAATGTTCTGGAGTTACACTTAGGATATTTCATTTACTGATTTATTACTATTAATATTATTGGTTTAAGGACCCAACTGATTAATTTAAGTCATATTTTTATTAATATTATTATTGTTGTCCTCTTATTCGAAATGTATGTGTCCATTGTTGGCAGGAGATAGTGGCATTGCCAGGTTGTTCGCTTTATCCGTAAAATATTTAGGTGTGTATTTAATTAATTTACATTAAATATTAAGAATTTGTATTTTTTTAATGGCAAGCAAGGAGTCTTTATAAGATTTAATGTTACAAAGTTAAGATTTGTGTAGACTTTGAATGTTGACCAAATACAGAAAGCATCCAATAAAACAAAATGTAATTTATCTAATTCCCTTTATTTACACAGATACAATATTTCGAGCTTCGCTTTCACTATCTACAAACAACAAAAAACATCGAAACTACATTTGTCGCAATTATAAAATGCAAAAACGGAAAAGAAATAAAAAAAGTAACAATAACAATATTCTTGCTGGATTCCGAGATCACATACGCTACTAAGTACCCATGCTTCCAAATGAATCCCTTCAATGCTGTATTAATAGACCTATAAATAAGAAAAGACAGAGCCAACCGCAGTCAACAATGAAGCCAACAACATTATGAATATTCGATAAAATTGTGCCGGCGGCTCGTTAGTGTACCGTGAGTGAATGAGAGCGCTAGACGAAAACTTGTATGGGTGTAAAACGAAGCGAGTGATATCGATGTGTCCGCACCTACGCACACATACAAGAAAACCCGCCCTCACTATTTTCAACACGATTGTACGCGATGGCTCTATCTAGTCTTTTTATATGTCTATGGCTGTATTCTATAAACACGTAGATACAACGTACATAACAGATTAACTTCTCGGAATACCCTTTCAGCATAATAGTTACATACACGACTAATCACTTCAATCACATCTATAACAAGCTTGAAATCATAAATATAGCCCCAAATGTTAAACTCACTAAGTTTTTAAAGCGCCTGTAATATCCATAAGTCACGATTGATTAAGTATAAGGTACTTAGATACAAATAAAATATCTGCAATACAATATTTCCAGGCAACAAATGACAAACAAACTTTTAAAATATGTAGTTAATCAATCTGTTTCTATTTATAATTGCATAGTCACAGCCGGTCATGCAAGATATTATTGCTTTTTGGTTACAAAATGATAATTAATTGTACGATATTTTAACTTTTTAACACGTTCACTGCCACCCTCCTACGCCTAGCGCTCCTAAAATATGCTGCGCATATAAGCGTCCTGAGCATATTTTTTTGGGTTAAAATCGCACATACGCGTCGGGGGCACTGAATGGGTTAATATGGAGTATACTCATAAAAGAAAACGACTAAAGAAATCAATTATTAATTATAAATTTTGTTTGATGAAGTTAATTCGAATTATGAGTGCTATAAGGATCAGTAGTAGATATAGATTCTTTATCAAAGCGTGAATGCTCTCAAATCACATGATAATAATAAATAATAGAAAAAAATGCATACAATGTAAAGCCAACAGTTCGAAATAACAAAAACATCACCCACTTCTATAACCTAAGCGGTCAGAAATGTACCGTAAAAATCTTATGTAATTACGTTACAATATAATGCTATCAAACACTGAATAGGATTGAGCTTGCGCCATATTGTGACGTCGTAGCCGCCATCTTAAACCAACTAGGTAAGGCATCCAAACTTTTCGGACCAGAGGTCATAATAAGTCATTGGCTTTCCTATTCTTAGTTTGACTGCACTGTAAAGTTCTGGTACTGTATTACAACTGATATTCAAACAAAGCTGCCATTTCGTTTAGTCAGCACCAACTAACCAAGTGACTGCTATAAAAAACGGGCGCCTAGAGAGACGATTGTTTATGTTGCTTTTTCAATTACCGTCTTAGGGAGGACGCACACACACACAGCGTAAGGCGTGGCGCGGATACGGCGCAGATACGATGTGTTTCATACTATCTGACATGAGTCATACGTGACTGACGTCATTGACTCATGTCAGATAGTATGAAACACGTCGTATCTGCGTCGTATCCTCGCCACGACTTACGCTGTGTGCGTCCTCCTTTAGTAGGACGTTGACCTGATAATAAAATTAGAGTAGGTGGGTTGTCAAGGTCATCGTTTAACTTTTAACTATAATTTTTATCTATTAACCGGCATACCAAGTCGAATGTCTGTATCGACCGAGTTCGAAGTTACGAATCGTCGAAGCATGAGGTTTCTATAGCAATTTTATCCAATGATTTTTAAATCAAGTCGTCATAGACCGAGTACGTACCTACATTATTATGTCTAATACTATCAGTATTATGTTAAGATGTGTGTAATACGACACACGAGTTTGTTTTGCATGCATGTAATTAGTATTTGGCAGAATTACAACGATTACTTATCTTTCTCAGCACTGTAGCCAGGCGGAAGTAAGTGACAATCAGACCAAGGAAGTAATAATAAGATTGGAACGCGCACGGGGAGCGAAAAAACGGTCCGAATTAGATGACTATCTAAGGAGGGGCATTGAAGTGAGAAAAATATACGCTGACAAGCGTGTTAGAAAGGGATGGCACTGCCCCTTCGTTGTGCTATTTCACTGCCCGAAATGTGAATCTACTTACTATCGAACGGTTTTGAACCTTATTGCAACGAGTAAGAATTCAATTTAGAACGTATAAATTCCTTCCGTGCACAGTCCATATATAT
>DWKA01002227.1:0-10980 GCA_018249155.1 Panoquina ocola ocola
CCTGATGGTAAGTGGACATCGTCGCCTATTGGACATGAGCAACATCAGAGGAGTCACCAATGCAACGCCGGCCCTGATTTATGGTATTATTCATAATTTAATAGTTACTTCATTACTTATATAAAATATACTAAAAGTATGAAAATCACACACAACATAATTTCATAACAAATTGAAGAAAATCTTCGTCAAGAAATTTTAAGTAAAATATTCGTGGAAACTTTTGTGTAAAGAGTGAAACCCTACCCCAGTCAGACTAAAATTCGATCCAGAACTTTAATTGAAAAACCTAACAAAATTCTAAAGCTTTAATTATTATTCTAAGTGTAAAACAATAGCTGTAAAATGAAGTTGTTAACTAATTCAATTATTTTAACAAGGATACAAAGAAAATCACAATTCTTCTGACTATAAACTAAAATTATATATTTTCGAAATAAATTATTTATATTTCGGCGAAAACTTCCAAAGGTTTATAAAACAATTCTAATTACATCACATACTCGTATAGCAACAACTTATAAAAATCATGATCAAGGAAAAATCACAGAAAAATTCTAGTGATTAAAAAAATGGTTTCAAAAAGAAACTAATCCTTCCGTTTTCGTTTATAATACTCGCTAATGCTACAAACGTATTATTAAAAATGTACTCACGGACAAAGATATTGGACATGAGCGTGGCGGGGAGGCAGAACACGATGACCAGGATATCAGCGACAGCAAGATTCACGATAAAGAAGTTGGTGACAGTCCTCATGCGCGGCGAGCGGTACACCACGGCTATCACGAAGCAGTTCCCCACCAGCCCCACGATGAATACTATGAGGTACGCCACGCAGTACACCGCCGTCATCGCCCCGTTGTGCCTGTACATCACGTCCTCTGCCATGACATCCAACTCTGATCTATTCATGGTAATGTTCATACGTAACGGCCTCTCGAACGGCCCGTCCATATGCGTCGACAGCGGCTCCAAGTCCGGCAGCACGCTGTTCTCCGGCACAAACTTGCTGTTCAACACCTCCATGATGGAGTTCGATAACACGTCTACCACGTGGTTGCGGACATGGTCGCGCGAGTGGTTCCTGTGCCGTATGTGATGCCGCTCCGGCTGCTGCGTCGAAAAGTTCAGAAATTCCGTCACATCCGAATAGAAGTCCGTGGCCACTCTTAAAGGAGCCATCTTACACGCACATCGTCAGACGAAACCACACGACAAAAACATTTGTGACATCAGTTTAACTTTACACCAAACTTCGGCAAAATAATCGCACGGCACAGAGAAACGAAGTCGATAGAAAAGTATGAAAAGTTCCGTAGTAGAGGCGCGAGGCGTCGTAGCGGGTCTACGGCTGGTCGCGGAGGCGGTTGCACCCCGTCTGTCGTAGCGCGGCTACGGCGTAGGCCCGCGGCGCGCGGAACCAATATAATTCGCGTAGCTCTTAAATTCATGATGTTAAAATTGAGAATTGTTTCGGTCGAGCGCCCCGGGGCGACCGGGGCGGCCGGGGCGACTGGGGCGCAGGGCGAACGGGGCGGAAGGCGCATCCGGACAGTTGGTATTTCATGCATTTTAATCTCACGGACACTTAATCCAATTTTCGGCTTTGAGTTAAACGCTCATTAAAATTTTTAGTGGCATGTTTAATTGTAATGTAATTGTTTTACGTGCAGCGTGTTTGGACTTTTTTATTTGTTTGACTTTAACTAGCAATTGTGAAGATTTAAGGAAGAATGTATGTTGCTAACATAACAATTTATATTAATCCAACAAATCTCCAACAGAACTAACGTCCACGGGCCTCTCACTAACGAATAATAACAAACTAAAGTGCTTAACCTGAACCGATTGAACTTTCTAACGGACTACTCCTGTTCAAGGTTGGTCACACGTGTTCACATGCATCAGGAGACAGTGGCAATGCAATCTTCTCTCCTATCCTTACCACGCAAAAAAATGCTATGAAACTGCTATAGTAACGCTTTTCCCACGCTTTTAAGTTAGTCTATTACAGATTACCCAGTTATGTAACTTAGCTTTCCTTAAGCGGATTAAGGGAACGGAAATAATGCCTATTGTAAACGCCTAATGGTCCGTTCAACTTGTTATAATAGTTGCTTTCATGCCGAACGGATTATCTCATCCTGCCAAGATTCATTCTCGGTATTCCGTCAACGGATCGCAACTCAATGGAGGATGAATTATCCATATCCATAATTCTCTACTAATATTATAAATGTGAAAGTGTGTTTGTCTGTTACTCTTTCACGTCGAAACAAAGTCATTATATGGTATAGTTAATGTATTTGGAGATAGATAAAAGGGTAAAAAGTGACGTAGGCTAATTTATACCGCGGTAAAACATCTCATTATCGATGTTTTGTTATTTAGTTCCGGATATTGTTGATAGATGGGGTTAAAACACAACCCGTAGGATACTGTTTATCGCGGTCCGATATCCTACGCGGGCGGAGCCGCGGGCAGAAGCTAGTTTTTCATAAAACTCCCAATAAACCGCAGTTAATATTCAATGAGAATTCTTTTCAGATTTGTATTCTTGGGATGTCTACTACTTAATTGCGCTTTGCATAGGTATCGGCTTGGGTCGATACAAAATTTGCTGCGAAAAAATACGTAGAGATGTTATAAAGGTATTCGGAATTAAGACAAAAAGAGGAGAGAAACACAAACTCGTTTTGTCAATGTCTCGTCTCTGAAGTTTTAATTCGTTTAAAGGCATCGCATTGTAGGAGACGGCTGCCAGCCATTGTTAAAATGGTGTATCACCATTGTTACAATTTCTTTTAAAATAGCTTACAAATGATGGTAAAGGGTTACCTGATATGAAATGGTCGCCGCCCTAAAAACTAAATTTACACCAAAAGATTAACTCATTCAAAATAAAAATATAATTCATTGATTCATTTATAGTGCCAATTGTTTGATTTTATCGCCATTTCAGTAAAGGTGCTTGGTCATGGAGGAGAAAAAATGGTGAAAGAACTCCGCGACTAGTTCCAGAAAGTCCAAATAAAATCTGCAGTTGGTGGACCGATACACCAGTATACAAGACTGACGGCAATAGGGAGAAGAGAGAGAAGTGGCTAAATATATTTATTACGAAGGGTAAAATTGTGATCAAACATTACAGCTAGCCAGGTATGTATATCGTAGGAACAGACGATTTTCCGGGCAAACGAACCCATTCCAATCGAATTAACATTTTAATTTTCTTAAAAGGTACAATTTATATTATTTAGATGATTTAATTTGGAAAATGTAAAAGAGATTTAAAGTATAGATAACTCTGATTTCAGCTTGCTTTTTAAAAAGTACCCGATTGTCATTTTTTATTAAAAATTATTACCTAAGTTGCAAGGGTCGTTTACATTGTAAACGTCATACCTATATCAAAGTTTTGGGAATTCATTTTGCCTATTTTTATTCATGTTATCGAAGATATTGAATTAAAATAATTAAGTGTAAAAAATAGGGCTTCTTTTTCATTAAAATACTTCGAAAAATAAAGTGCAATAGTATAGTTCGCCTATGTATAGTTCGCGCGCGAGTTCATTGCCGAGATTCCTGACGTCACACGTCAGTCCGTCGCGCCGTCTTTAATACATATAGTGTCATTAAAGCTCAAAATTATTTGTGCTCCCCCCTTTACTCGGCAATAAGCTCGCGTGCCAATTATATGTTGTTGTGACATTGGCCGTCACATATTAGATATCTATTATTCACAGTGTTATTGTCGAAGACGGCAACCGCTTAGTCGATAAAAAGCAAATTAACTACTAAGTTATGCATGGCCTATTCCGATGTTATGTCTTTTGTTTGGCCTTGTATTGACATGAACTTTCAAAGTAGAGCAAACTCTATATGTACAAATAAAACCTATTTATTATACTCGTAGTAGCACGTATTTAACCACAACTCGGGATGCAAATTAATCCAGACTAAGAAAAGTCTATCTATACTAATATATTATATGATAGCCTTCCTCGATAAATGAGCTATCTAACACTGAAATATTTTTTTAAATCGGACCAGTAGTTCCTGAGATTAGCGCGTTCAATCAAACCAACTCTTCAGCTTTATAATATTAGTATAGATTAAATAATGCTAAAATGAAAAACAAACTCGTCCCCAGATATGGCTACCTCAGCATATGCATGCGTGTGGTGCCTCGGAACGACACGGACGGCTGGGTGTTCCGGGAGCCGACTGTCAGCGTGTTCCGAGACGTGGAGCGGTTCTCCCTGGCCCCCAAGCCCCGCCAGGCTAAACGGCTGTTCGACGGCGACTTCCACATGGAATTCTGCGATAACTTGAAGCAATTGCTTCAGGCTTACTTCAGGGACTTTAGCTTTGAGAGGTGAGTGTTGAGTTGGAATAAATATGTACATTTGTACATTGTACTGATCATCCTACAGTACATAAGTAACACTTCCAAAAAAAAGTAATTTACAATTTTTTGTTTGCCAAGAAAAAGAGATCGTTCTCCCTTTTATTGAAAGCAGGCTTGCTTTCGAAGTTGTTTTGCAGGTTCGATTTCCAGCGAGGCAGAAACTTGAAAGATGAGTTTTTTGTTTTTCCGGAATTTGTAGTAACCTAAGTAACCCAATCAGGAAGTAACTAAACAGTAACTCAATATACGACAATTTGTAGTACCTAACTTAACACCCGGTATAAAATGATCAATTGCAGGTTGGAGCGTCCATGGCGAGCGTTCACGGCGGGCTGGCCGACGGACATCATGGCGCGGAACCTGGGCATCAACGCCTCCTTCATCAACGGGGACCACTGCTATGTGCTGGTGCGGGTCTCCAGGTAACACTCACAAGTACCATTACCATAATACTGCACGAAGATCATCCTATCTAAATATTACCGAGTAAGTTGGCAAGACTCCTTAGATGCGCAGAAGTCATTTTATAGGTCTCTTTGGTAGAGAAGCGGGACGTGGGGTAGCGTGCGATTGGTGCGTCTGTCGAAATTTGCATCCCGCACCGCGTCCACCGAAATAATATTGGAAAAATCATTGTTATTAGACATTGCGTAGTCGCCATATGAAATACTAGTCTTCCGCTCGCGGCTTCGCCCGCGTGGAATTATGACTGTAACACAGTGTAAAAAAATATTTTTTCAGATAAGAGCTTTTCCCCCTTTAGTCCGGTCAATTTAGACATAAAAAAGTGGTGAAATAACAAAAATTCCCACAAAGCAAAATATTGGTGGAGACCTATAGTTTCAATCAAGTTTTAAAATCCCCAGTCCATATTGACTGGACTACTTTAAGCATTTCCGAAAATCCTCTCTTATTGCGCACTTCATAAATTTCAACTTTCTACGTTCAGTAGTTTTGGCTGTGCGTTGTCCATCAGTCACTCAGTAACGGAAGAGTTTTATATACAGGTACAGATTGGCATTAACATATTCTGTAATTGTACGAATAGGTATACCCAAGTGAGGAATTAGGTCAGCACTAAATCCAATTAGAGAATGATACTTTGTTCTAGGTCGTGAAGGCCTTAGCTTCTTATTACTTAGTGGCATTTTGTACCTTATAAATATCATTTCCATTTCCAGGTTCCGAGAAACAGCCAAATTAACTGACTTACCAACGAACATAGGCGTGGAGGATGTTGTGTTCGATGCTATCCAGGATACAGAAATAGGTGACATGGTGTCTATAGCGGACTTCATCAGGAAATACGGGTCGCATTACATTTCCTCATATATCACTGGCAACTCTTTATATCAGGTAAGAGTTTGTCTGATTTTTTAAATTATATTTTAGGGGTCACCGACTTGGGGTCACCCCTGTTACTTATGTATGTTTCCACTTTATTCAAAATTGAAACGCCATGTATTAATTAATGGCATATTTTCCTTTTGCGACCATCTTACCTTGATACCCTCCAATAGCGACATTCTAAATTAAAATTTAAAGCCCACAAGGGGCCCTAAATCGCTCATTATGACGAGGGCATCCTATCAGTTGGACATCGTATCGAAACCTAATACCTATTTATCATATTTATGTATACCTACCGTATATAATTAAAGGTGGGAAACAAAATTTTGTAACCTGACATAAACCAGCATTGCTATCAAAATTACACGTGTGATTAATGATTAGGTAGTTTTGAAGAACAAGAAATTACTATAGCCGATGAAATGTAGTAATTTCAAAGTACTCGTTATCGGTTTATTTTCTAAACAATTGGACCGCACGAGGCTGTACATGCGTATGGAATGAATAACAATACTAATCACTACGCCATAGTATTCCCATAGTAACAACATTAAGTCTGTCGAAAATATAGTTGTTAGTACTACGATAACATTAATTACAATCATAGGCTATCTGAACTCAAAATTTCAAGATATTCAACAGACCTTTAAGTTTCCCAAAGATTCAAGCATAGATTTTAGAAGTCGTCATTAATAATTTGTCCCGCTCTAAGTGAGTCATAGATGTGTTGCTACCGCTAAGGTCAGATGATCGCTTGTGGAATAAATGTAGTCGTCCACCTAAAGCTCCCCCTAGCCCGAAACACATTATTACACGGCAGAAACAGGTGGGGTGGTCGTACTTCTCCAAACGAACCATCCACATGGTTCCTACCACCTACTAAAGTCTTGATGTGTGTTTACATCAAGGTATTTGTGTTCTCGCGCGGTATTTACGTGCCACTATGGCCTGGCCTGGTTGTATGGCTTTTACCCTATTAGTTCAGATAGTAAGGGGTTGTGATGATTGTGTACAGCAAGGAGTACCCTTCAAATTGTGGAGGCTTGGATAGTAAGGGGTATTGATAATGATGATTATGTAGATCTAGGTACTCACGTTCTCGTGGGAGGTGTACCCGCACATCTAACAATAAGAGCGCTTCAAATCGTGGGTAACTTGTACAGTAATGGCTGATGACGATGATTGTGTACATCAAGTTACGCGTGTTTTCGTGCGGGATGTACACACCTCAGTGGACTCGCCTGATGGTATGACCTGTACCCTTCACACAGTGGGGACTCGGATAGTAATGGTTTATGACGATGTTTGTGTACATCAAGGTATTCGTGTTCTCGCGTGGGGTGTACGCGCGCATCAAGGAGCGCGTGAAGTCGCGCGGGGTGGCCGACATCCCCACCAGCGAGATGAACAACTTCTTCTCGCCGCTGTTTGCCGAACACATCGGCGCGGTCAAGGTTTGGATTGGACCCGCTTGATTTTGTACTTTATGATGATGGGGAGAAGAGTGGTATTCATTCGAGATCGCGATGTTGATGATAAAAGTTAGCTTAATTTGGTTTTTCCACGAAAATAACTGAGTTGAATTCAGTGGCGTGGCGTGCCTTGGCGGGGCCGCATATAAAAAATTGCTCGGGGGCCCTTATATAATCAAGATTTTTCACAAAAGAAAAATATATTGTGAAATATTTAATTTATCATAACATATTTTAACCATTTGTAAAATGAAATAAATTAGGAAGTTTTTTTTTATTTTTTTCCTTACACACGTTGGGGGCCCCCGTGTAAAATACAATAATGAAGAGATAATACTAAATAAGCGATGAAGTAAAATTATGCAATTAGCTATTAATATAAATGTATACTACTTATATTTTGTATGACTTAATTTATCCAAAACTTAAACTGTGCTAAATTCAATTTTTAATGAAAAAGAACATATTTTTGTAATGTATTATCCTGTGTCACATCATTATTTACCAGCTGAGTAAAGTACAGAATCAAGCGGAGGTATGATATTCGTGACATCCGTCCATTTGAGCAATTACGATTATTATCTTCACCATCAACCATGGCAGCGGATGAATCACGGCCTATCATGCATGGCTCACTGCCATTCATTCGAAAAACTTCTTTTCTCATCATAATTGACTTCACCAGCATTCTGCATGGCCACTGTTAAAATATATCAAATCATTAATTCGTTGTAACTAAAAATATTTTCATATTATACTTCACTTCATATCATTTACATTATAGTTTTATGACGTTATGTAAAACTCACAACTTCTTGCATTTTACATTTACAAAGCGTCAAATGTTCTTATTGAAGCAACGTGCACGCATTGTATCGTGAAAATAAATGTAATTAATAGGTAAGTAACTTTTTTAAAAGGTAAGCTGAAAATGCAGACATCTTAAAGCGTTCAACAAACAAAAAAATGTTTAGGAAAGAAGTTTTTGTAGCAATCCAAAGTTGATCGTTGCGGTGTAACTCTGATATTGTCCAAAAACTCCGAAGTTGTTTGTAAAATACCGAATATTGTGTCTGCTCTCACTTCAGGTATTTGTATTCTCTAGAAACGTCTACTCTATGATCAAAGACAGACTAAAGAGTAAAGGCGTGGCTGATATAACGGCTAAGGAGCTCGAAGGATATTTTTCCCCCTGGCAGGCCAAGCACATTGGCCAGATAAAGGTAACATGTAGTTTAATGCCAGTAGCAGTAGAGCTTTATGATGTACAGTAACATCGTGATGTAAGAATATGTTTTTTACACGATGTAAAATTTAATGCTAGTAGCAGTAGAAAGCTTTGTGATATTGTTATTGCGACGATGTCATTTTTACGTAATGTAAAATTTGAAATTTTAAAATTCGAAATAATTCGAATACATTGTCATTGTCATCTACTCGCCTAACCAAGCATGCTTTGAGTACCTACTAAGTACTAACCATAGATAAAATAAATCATTTCATTTACATTATATCATTAAACAGTCATTTCATTATGGCTCATCATTTTATTTCCAATTTTATTATTATTACAACAGCATCAGACAGCATGTGCAAATCAAATTATAATTCCTCTTCCCGTAGGCATGGAATCATTTTGTGTTCTATTTGATTCGATTAATTTATTTGATTTTATTAATACAATGTTATTATTATAACAACGTTACAATCATTAATTTTATCGTTTCATTCTTTGCCAAATTATGATTAGGTTAAATTAAAAGTATATTTATGAATATCTTATTTTTCCCAAAATAATTAAGCAGATAATTATAATAAATTCTAAAATGATTGACACGAATTTATTTGGCAGGTGGCGAGCGGTAATAAAACTGTAGAAAATTGGGCGATGAAACGCCTGAGGGTACATTACTACATATTTTCGTATCCAAGTTTGTTGAAACTCCACGGAGAGCCAGCGTTATTGAGAAACTTGGACACGTTACTAGGAAATGAAGCCTTATTACAATTAGAATTAAAGACTTTATCCCCTGCGTTCAGGGATGTGAAGAAAAAGAAATGGTTCGAAGAAGTGATAGACAATTATTTAAAACTTTGGGAAAGTAACATGTGATATTTGATTGATCAGAGAATTGTAAGAGGAATAAAATTACAATAAAATTACTGAATGTCGTAGAACGACATTTGTGAGAATCCTAACCTATTTTATTACCTAAGTATTGCCGTCCATATTTTATTTTAGATACAATACTTATAAATAATTTATAATTTTATTCCTAAAAGATTCCTGTTATTTCGATTTCAAAACATTGTATATATGGGTATATTATATGAATAAATTAATTGTGTTTGTAATTAAGTAGAATAAAATTGTCTAGTAGGTATTGTTTGAAGAGCGGATTTTGTGGATATAAAATTAAGTGACCGATATTTACAAGCGGTGAACATTATCACAATTTCTTATTTTTCTTAAATAAATTATATTCGTTTACAAAATTTTTAAATACCTAATGCAGCCCAAAATAAATTTGAAAATATCATGATAAATTACTATGTTATTTAGGAACATAATAAATACAATATTATAATTGTTTAGAATTCATGTCCCTTTTCCTAAAGAAAATATAAAACAAGACACGACTGGTTTGAAAAGCAAATGCAGTTAAACGAAGTCACTTTGAAATAACTTTGAGCGAAATGTGATCGTACATAGTAAGTTACAGTGAAACAAACTACTTATTGTTTAGAATAAGGTATAAGATTTGTATTTTTGTAAATATTTATTACGTATAGTTAATACAAATAAAATAAAAAGTGTAAAAGTAAAATCATGCATCACTCAATAAGCGCCATTTATCTTTACACCGCCATCTATGGCGTTTTGTTGGAACTTTCAAGATAAATAGATTTTATAAACTTTGTAAAAGATGTGCAATAATATAATTAATTTTAATACTTGTACAAAAACGAGATAGGTACATCTATGGATAATGCATTTACTATTTTTGGATACAAATAATTGAAATGTTGTAAATATTTTTCGAATACTGTATTACAAATGAAATAAAAATGTTTAATGACTGATTAATTGTTCTTTTTTCCATTTTTTTCATTATTTATATCATTACGCTTAATCTATGGAAGATAGTTTCTACAACATCAGAAAAGGTTTAGATAATTTCTTACTTCATTTTAACAGAGAAGGGAATAAAGCAGGAGTTTTCTAGTTGAATAAAATAAATCTACGGTAATCTAATAAATAATAGTAGGTAAGTATTAAGGTGAATCTTTTTTAGCCGCGCTGAAATAAAATAATTCAAGGTGACACTCGAGAACATCAAATATTAGTAAAAGCGCCATCTATTGAAACAACGTCAAACTTGTTAGTTTTACACCTTCCTATTTCTAATTAGAAATGCTAAGTGTACATTTTAGTTTTATGCTTTCTTCTTAGATGACAGTTTTAAAGTTTGTAGATATTATAGTTAATACGAATAAAACGTAATTACCATTGTCACAGAAGTTTTACTTCGAATATAAAACTTCTGTACTTTAATATACACACACCTTTTTAGGGTTAAGCTGTCCACAAAGAACCCTAAAAATTTAATACGTAATTATAAAAATCACGGCCCGCGGGAATCTTCGAATGATCTTAACATAGAGTTAAGGTCACGGGGGCAAAGTGCGCCATACTTTTTGCATCTTTGAACTTTGTTGTCTTATAACTTGTATTTATGTTCA
>DWKA01002228.1:0-10978 GCA_018249155.1 Panoquina ocola ocola
TTTAGTTCTATTTACGTATATTAGCGGTGATAAATCTGCCATACAAATGTTTACGTTAATAAACGCCACTCTTCTCTCCAATAATGGCAACCTTATTGACTGATTCAGTGACGACAGATCGAAAGGGCTGAACTCTAATTACGTTAAAAGTCAGTAGTCATTGTCCTTGCGGTTAAAAATAAACAAACCTAAAAATAAACAAGTAAGTAGCTTATTAAGCTTTATGCACAATAATTCAGTATCTAAATATCATGAGGATATTGTGAAATTTTTACTGTTTCTTTTAAAGTTAGTGGAACTTCGCCATAAAGTTAAATCAAGCCTATAAAATAAAAAGCAGAACGCTCATGTGTGATCTTCTGTCAAATGATATAATAGTCATGGGTAAGGTACTTGGCAAGAATATAAAAGAAACAGTTAGTTGCGCAGAACAAAAAACAGCAAAAGGACTTCTGCGCATTCAATGTGTCTTTCTACGTATTTCCAAGATACTTGCCCATGACTATAACAATGTTTAATGTAACTATTGTAATAGCCTACAAACGAACAGACAAACAAGCACTTCATGGCAAATGGCCACATCATCGTCAACTCACAAACATTCATTGAATTAAGACTACAAACATCAGAACTCGTTGTTTTGCAAACGGTACTACAGTGACCTGTTAATGGGAAACGTTGAAAATAGGGATGTTTCAAAATAGGGAATAATTGACTAGCAATTCCCTCATTGAATTGCTAAGACGCGTCGATGCTGGATTTAGAATCCTGTTGTAAAATGCAATTATTCACGCCACGTAACAATGTTGTAAGTTGTAATACTGATATGAGTCATCAATGGAATTTGCAACTTACGAAATAGCGTTGGTTATTTTTGTATTCCATGTTATGTTTTCTAATAGAATGGCTGATTTTAATCATGATATTCTTTCTCTATAGTCGGAATATGACCATAACTTAATTTGTGAAAGGGTAACATTATCCCAACATGGCGCCAAGGAATAGTGACACTATAAGCTTGTTTGTTGTCTTGTTATCCTTTTCAAGATCATGTTCTATTTACTTTACCAAACCCATTTGCAACACATGTTACACATGACATTTTATTCTTTGCACTTCTTCATATAAATCTTGTCTATACCAAATTTCAAACTCCTGCGAGCATGCATTACTTTAAAATAGATCATTCACATTTTTACAACCACTTATGCCATGTCATCTAGAAAAGAGAGAATGGGTTATTATTAAGTTGGTGAGCAGAACACCATAGACCGCATTACATCCTACGGTTACCGTAAAAGTACCATTCAATCGATCAACGCAGACGCAATAAGAACAGGATTGATCATTGATCCGATGAATGATTGCAATTATCGAGACCATTCACTAAGCCGTACGGCTCTGCAAGATAGAATAGAATTAGTACAACCTCCATCCGATTGCGAATAATGGTGCGCTTACACGGGAAGCAATAATTGCTGGACATAACGAATTGATCAATCTGGATCAGTTGCTGGGAGTTGCTCCTATAGCTCAATATCGTTGTCGTAAAATATTCATAAATATTGCCGTTGCCACAATGGCTTGATATAGTCGTGACGTCATAGTTAACTAGTATTAACAGACTAGCAGCCTGCCCTAACTTCGCTTCGGGAAAAATTCTCCTATTCATCTTCCTCGATAAATGGGCTATCTAACACTGAATTGATTCAAATCGGACCAGTAGTTCCTGGGATTAACGTGTTCAAACAAACATATTTTCAGCTTTATAATATTAGTAGCTATAGATATAGTACAAGTTTAGTTGCCCATGTAAGAGCATATATTATGTCGTCTTGTCTAAATTGGTTCTGAATGGCGTATCAGTAAACAATTCCGGTCTAGATGGACATGTTGAAATCCTTTTAGATCTAAATCACAAACTTTGTTTGTAGTTGAACTATTTAAGTCATAACTTCTGTTTTGCCTATAGATACAATTCTAAATCTAAAGTATTAAAAAATTGGAGAATTTTTAACTGAACTATTTGCAAATCGTGAACATTTGTAATGGCTTAAACTTGAAATATTTATAATTTTATTATTATGTCGCTTTTGAGTCAAACATTGCATGCTGGCGTAAGGATGGCCTGCCGCATATAAAAGTATCTTACAGTTTTTAAACTAATAATTTATTTATTTGATAGAAGACTCACATTCATAAATTATTGTAGATGTATTGTCCTGTATTGTATTGCATTGCTGGATTAATTAACCATCAACAATAATTGCTTAATATATTATTCACAAGTCTCGAAGCGCTGGTGAGATTAACAGCACTTATACCTACACACTGAAGTTTCGCTAAAGTGCATAATTTACATCAAAAAAATTTAATGATTCGGTTGCAAAATGAAATACTACAGAGCATTTCCTGTTGACTAATCTGAAGCAACGTGTACTAGGGACGTAAAGGGGTCTGGTAGACCGAGTGGAACGGCGCAAGGAATTGGGTCGTGACGTCTGCGCGGCGTGCCTCTACCAACATTGTTATAAAATATTACAGACAAACGCTTCAGTTCATCAAACATGCATCGGTACATCGAAGTAGGCAATTTGATATCCTTGAGAGGCACGTACAACACGCTCTTCCATGTTTAACGTGTACAGTGTCATCAGAGCATGAAGTCATCCAATCTCACAGAAGCTTAGATAAGAATCGAAATAAGGCTACAATAATTCCGCGGTAGCAAAGAAAAAGATATATCAGAGATAGATCACTTTATTATTTTTTTTGTAGTAGGTAGTAGCCAATTATCAAGGGTTTTTTTCAGCTTTTACTCTACTGAGTCATCGCGATAGTCATACAAATGCTATTAGATGATAATAATGCGAGTAACCCGGTTTTTTTCGATCGGCTTTGATGATTGGTGCCTTTTTTGTATTGGATTGTGCCTTTGGTGTTAGGTACTGATGCTCATTGACGATGATGACTATTTACTACCAACATCGAGTGGCCACCTGCTCTTCTGATAGACTTCTAGCAAGTTACAACTTGTGAACGTATGATCCTTCTTCTGATTACCGTATATCACAGTTTGCACTTCCATTGATACATTCTGGTTGATTTTACTGCGTAGTGATTTTGTGCATTAATCTTCCTCAAATATCAGCGACATTATCTGATACTAAACACACCAGATAAGTGATGCCCTAGAAAGAAAGTCGCGGCACACTCACCGTGCACTACAAAATGCGTCCTTGTGGCTTGTGGAGCGAGGTCTTGAACCAGATCTGTTGGTTCAAGGCTCAATATTTTAGTTCAGACAACCTTTTTATTCAATCCTCGACCTTTTTCGATTCCGGGGCACAAGTTACTACGTCATTGGGGAGGTCTAGAGCGTATTCCTACTAATTAGGAACTCTTAAGTCGTCCGTAAGTATTTCACTAAGCTTTCTGACAACAGTCTAATTAATGGTTGGCATAACGTTACCATGTTATTATGGATAAGAATGATAAAACGGTATCCCATGGCGGATAAGGTATTAGTGATAGGTTCTTTGTAACTTGGGACACATTTTAGTTATACAAAATACATTTGTTTATTCTAAAGCTTCAGAAGTTTTCGAGGTAGGGGACGAATTATAAGCAGATTAAATTAGGCCAGGTGATTCCTTGACAAGGAATTATGTGAAAGTCTGACTGTTTTGACGCAACTTTGGGGAAAATGAAATTGGGTCCATAGTTTGTCCTCTGTACGTAAAGTGTTTGCTTGATTCAACAACGCCTCTTCGCTCGTAATTGAACACAATTTCCTTAATGACTTGTTTAAATCTTACGTAATTAAAGGGCACACCGAACAGATTTGTTCGGCCTCGCTACGACCGCCGTTAAAGCTAATTTTATCTCAACTATTCTTAGCTAGTAATTACTACTTAAGTTGTTTTGATAGCTGACACTGACGATAAAGATTTGATAGTGACTGATGGTGTTTGAAGCTACCTTGATGACGTAAGTTTATCACTAATAGCCGTTTATAAACTAGTGAATTACATACAAACTAAGAAAGAACAACGAGGTTTTGTTAGGACTTAACGCATATTAGTAATAAATGTATGTAATAAATAGCACAATACTGCGATGGCAATAAATCTAAGTTAATAACACATGGTTAAGAAAACCCGGTCAATATCCATTTTCAATTGTTTGACGACGCTCACATGTGTCAGCGATCGGAAACTCAAAGGACAGATCCATTTCCAATAACGCTATTCCAATTGAATTTCAATCCAATCTTCGAATAGTTTCCGTGGGTGTAACCTATATAGAGTGTGCAGATGGTAGACATGATGAAAATCGATTTGACTAACTGGACTTTAACAGAATCACTTACGGAGCAACTTCTAATATCAAACAACTTATATCATTCTCAAAACTTAAACTGTGGTAGTCGTCATGTCAATGTCAATAGCCGGCAAGCTAGTTAAAGATGCACCTGATGGTAACTAGGTAGCGCCACTGCAAAATCAGAAACTAAGAAAGAAAGAAAAGAAAAAAAAGAAACAAACAATAAAATAAGAAAGAAAGAAAGATGTTTCGCGCTTCGTCAGCTGGTTGTTTGGCAGCTGACGCAAGAAGTATTGAAAAAAAAATGTTAATAATGTCTATCCAAATCTATAAGTCAAATTAACCTAGAGAATATACGAACGGAGATCGCGACAATATTTCAGAGACATAGCAAATGATGATGATAGCCTGATGCACTTATACAGCAAACCGTAGGTGTAAAATGTTAAACATTAACATAGTAATTTATCAATACATGTCAATACTACCGCTTCAAAAGATTTTACAATAGTAACATTCCATCCGCCCACGTCGTGCTCAGCTAATAAACAAACCTTAGAACCACTAATAGGAAGCGTCCTAAAATACGGAACTAATAGATCATAGAACTTGTTTACTTTTGCGCTGTTAATATCCAAAGTAACAACGAACGGAGCACTTTTAATATACAACTTTGACTAGAAAATATACAGTTCATTTTAGAATACACAACATTTAAAGGGTTTTTCAAGGGAACTTTTAAAATAAACCGTATGAGTTGCGCCTGAAGATAGAATTTTGTATGGTAGGTAGCGAAGGGCCAATACGATTGTAAAGCTTACGTGACCGAAGTCACATAATCGCAGGCCAAATCGGCAGAAGTTGTTTGTACCTGCCGTTTATACTTAAGATGATTCCGGGTACCATTATCTTATCCTTTACTGGATATCAAAAAGTACTTGTCAAAAGTAACTGTCTCGTTAAGTGTTGATTACCTACTAGACTTCAAACCAATCCGAACTTAAAGCAATTGCTCTTGATGATTGTTTTGGTTGAGTTAGTCCAACCAAACGCCAACAAACATGTTGTCTTATTTGCACGAACAGAAAAAGATTATAAGTATAATGAAATCTTTTGATTATGTGTCTATTCTTCTAATAAATGTCCTCCTAGTACAGTAATGATATTGCCGATAAAAGAGGTGTCATCAATTCTTATAACTTAATGTTTCCCTAAACATTCCTTGAAAGACGTGATCGAATTCGCGTCAATCAAAATAACGTCAATAGGAAATTACACATAATAAACGCATATATTTGCATGCGATTGACTGCGGTTATAGGTACTAAATGTGAATGAAATGAATATAGTACAGTACACAAATAATACATCATGAATAGCAATGATTCGCCTGTTGGTAGTGAACAACTTAATGAGACTTATGTTCTTCTGTATAAGATATTAAATTCAAAAGCGGAGATGGATTTGAATTTTGATGTGCTCAATAAAAACAGTATAACTAAAAGAGTACGGAAAATAATTAAAACTATTACTTTTAAATGTAATGTACGAGTTATGTTAATAATGGTTTTTGTACCCAAACGTAATACAGATGGGCAACAAACAAGGTCATAGAGTACAAAGTTTAAATACTGCCAGTTTATCATGAAGGTCCTGCACATTTGAGAGTTAAATCTGTTTAATTTGAAGTTATTTCAATATGTTTTTTTCCATTAAAGTATCAATTAAAATCTCCAGAGATTTTTGTTAATGATGATATAATACTTAATACATTTTCATAATGAACGCATGTAAAACGACGTAGTGTATTTGTCCAAGACAAATGACAATCTGCTAAGATAATACTAACAAGTACGTGACAAAATGGGTAGATTCCCCTACGTGTCGTAAATAATACTATTAATCACAGCAAAATACCAACAGCGTCATACTGATACGTTATCTATAGAAACTAGTAAATATATTGCTGGTAATCTAATTCGGATTAGATCGATAACTTTATTTGATATTTCTCTACTTTTTGCCTATTTACTTCGGGGATTCCGCTCGAATTGTATTCTAGCTTAATACCTTGGAGTTAATATAAATTTTGAGGTCTATAGGTGTTCGCGCATTATACCTTGCAGTTAATGTATGTATATTCTGAGGTCTACAGTCCACTGGTTCCATCCATCTTTGGGTTTATTTCCACTTCCCAAGCTCGTGATGCACCCTTGAGTACGACACACGAAACTATAACAAAATTAACACTGACATGTGCGCCACTGTACACTTGATAAAATGTTTTCTAGGATCCCGAATCGGTAAACATGTAAACTGTTGTGTCTCCGCGGGTACGAATCACTGTATACAAACCTACGACGTCAACCAGATTAGATATGGCATTACATCATCAATCATCATTAGTAATTGTATTATCATGAGCATCAATCAAGGTATGAAATAAAAAATCACAACATGCAACATACACGTTTTGTGTTGGCATAGAAATATTGACATTTTGCCGCTTTATTCTAGATACACCGATTTCCCGAAAAAATACATTACTGCAACAACAGCTTAGGTTCTACTGACATAGTAAAGTGAAGAGTAAGAAAAATGGTACGTAATTATTTGTGTAGTAAAATAGGTGTAATTTTCCAGAGAGGTTTTCTGAAAATGAATTTCTCACTGGCCTGACACAACACGGGGTATTCAAGTGTGTATTTTTTGTAGGGGTGACGGTTTTGGGATTTTTTTAAGTTTTAATAATGTCATGAAAGTGTGACCAAATTTCAAGGCCTTAATAATAATAATAAGGCCTTTATAACCTAATTTTAAAAATCAATGTAGAAAATTACCGTTTGTTTATAAAACACATAAAACTCTTGCATAAATGTGTAGCCCAACATTTGCTTTGTCACCACCACGATAAAATCATCTCGACAGGGATCTCCACAAACACGTTTAAACCACGTGTAACGATGCTCGTTTCTTTAGCAAATATTTATTCGGTTTTACTATGATAACTCGCTTAAGAAAACTGTAAACACAGAGAGATCACAGACGTTATTAACACGTAAAACTACCCAAAGTTCCTGCTACCGGCTCGCGAACTATTGAAGAAGGTTGTTGGAATTGTAACGATATACTTTTGTCATGTGACTCACGTGTGATCTTAATACAATATGTATTATCCTCGGTCCTTTTTGACTCTTTGTACTTGTTTAATCAATTTAGATTCTCGGACGCCCCCCGAAATAAGGATTGCTTAAATCATCTACGGACCTTTTCATTCATCAAAATCTATGGATTTTTTGCTTAGTAACAATTACAGTTGGCGCCAGACTACTTACCGAAATTTATTAGCTATCGCATCATTATCAAGAGCATCAGCATTTATCACTTATGTAAGATTGATTGCAGTCTTAAAGCTGTTGTGGGTTTATGGCGGTAAATTTTCTACTGATTAAGGAATTATAAATTCATCAACTCAATAATTTAGCTTGAATTACACATATACTATAGCTACTGAATAAAAAAAGTTCTTCTCTTATACCGCTGTAACATCACCACGTTGGAATTTTAGTTATCAATTGATGGTCGCAATTAACTCTTAAATTAATGCATATGGTGCGGTGTCTGACTGGACTGGGCTTGTGTTTAATACATTGCAAATTATGAGTAAAAAATAATATCAAATTATCTTTATTTTTATCTCTTCTTTTTTGGATGATAAATCGTCATCTTTAGATACCCGTCACATTTTCACGCTTTTGCTTTTACAATGGCGTTTTACGCATTTTTTCTTTTAATATTGTGTATGCGCAGAGCTTACCTTTTTTCTAAAAAGGCTTTAAGTACTTTCTCCTATTTAAACTAATTGATTCCAAATTAAATATATTAATATTCTATTCAGATGTAGAAAAATATTATATCATCACTTTATCAGTGTCTATTTATAAGATCAGTATATCAAAGGTCAAACCCTCTGATGCTGCACGAAAATATTTTTTATCGATGTTTTAATTAACGAAACATTAGCGGACTTTAAACAATATTAATGTATTTCTTATGTCATATTTCAAACGTTAATGTGTCTATCATCGATGACTCGTATGTTTATATAATTGTGTTGCATTTGGCTATTCATTTCCGTAAAAAAAAAACTTGTTATTATTTATTGATGTTTCTTTATTATGACTTCCGTTTTTGTAAATAAAAATCTGATTCGTTAGTATTTACATCGACTGCATTAATACATTGTTACAACTATTTGCCATTATGCCATGATGTAAAACGATAATGGATCGTTGCATTATATTTTAGAACATTTATGGGTTTTACTGACGGATATTAAATTGTCCATACTGCTTATACAGAAAAGATACATAGAAAAACCAATTATCATTATACCACTCCAAGATTGTTATTTTACATGAATTATATTAATCAAAGTCGTAGGCATCAAACTAAATTGTATGGAAGTTGTAGAAGTGTACTGAGATTGTCATCTGTACCTACTTGATCTGTGGTTAAAGTGGTCATAGCTAAAGTGGATGTTCCCAGCGATCAAGCAATTCAGCGCGGAGGAATATTCCACGGACTCCAATCGTCAGCAATAGTAGGTAATGGCGTGACTGCGAGGGCCAGTGGTCGCAAACAAGGCCACAATTCAGTAGTTAAGGTGTTTTGGCCGTTTGACCTCCGAGGGAACTAGCAAAACAACTTAACGGGCCGCTATTGCGTACTGTATGCCATCTTGGTACTTTATAAACAATTACATAATCTTTCTAGAATAAAAACGAGTATATACCTAATGGGATGTTATTTGATAACAAGCGAGCTGTGTGATTCAATATTTAAATTAGTTTAAAAATACTTTTGTCGCTACAAGCAGTCCGTCTTTGTAATTAGGGTAATAAATAAATTATTAGGTAATACTACAGATATCTAGTCCAAACATCCTTCGTTAGCTAGTCAAAGAAATAGCTTGAGGAGTACAAAATCAAGATGTCCAAGAAATATTACAATGAAGTACCTAATACAAAGAATGTTTTTTAATGATTAAATTTTAATAAGGTAATCAAAAAATATGTCTTACAAATAAATGATCATCCAATTATACATATAAAGAAAACATAAAATTTGTACCCCTCTGGGAACTAAATAGTACCTAAATACATTATCTTAATGGAATTATTTGAGTCACTCCAAGTGTACCACAAGCAAAGACGTCGTTTCAATCTTTTCCAATAAAAAAATATATTTATATCAAGTTACTATTGGGTATTTAGTTTGCGGTATTCCTCCAGTAGTTACTTACTACCGTATTATTTCTGTGATATTATGTTACACTCAATGTTCTTGGAAGTAATAAACTTATCTGTCAATCGGTTGATTAGTCACTCAGTCCTCACGAGTTAATGTTAAGTAGCTGACGACATTTCTTCGTGTTTTCTCCACGATAACAGGGGAATGCTTAGGACGAGATTAATTTATCTAGTAGGTACACGCCATCATAATGATACAATAGCCAAAATACTGAATTTTAAGCTCGCGAAATAATAATATGCCTCATCACCATTATAACCCATAATTGTCCAACTGTTGGATTCGGGTGTCCTCTCACGATATGAGGGGTACAGACCATAGTCTACTACGTTGGCCAAGAGCAGATTGGAAGACTTCACACACCTTATAATTATGGCTGCTCGAGATAATTGAAGTGAACACTTTTATTGCGAAACGGTAAGAAATATAATGTTTTATGTTTGATGATTTCTCCTCCAAAAGTCAAAGTTAAGCCCAATTTCATTTACACTTTACGTTTATGATCGAGTCATCAAAATACTTTATAGAAATCATTGTTTTTTTCTGGGATCGGAATACCAACCTGCAACTGCAACGATTCTGAAAAGTGTTTGTCTTTCAAATGCAAATTCAGAGCCTTCTTAGCTACGAGAACTACACCGCGATTCACAAACAGCCTTCGCGTTCGACAATCGGCAAGACACATTCTATTTTTAATCTCAATCTCACATAACAGCATTCCGCGTTCCGTGCGCGATGCTGCAATGTTGCAATTCCGCTAATCGGCCTCTCAACACCCATTTTGCTTCATGCGAGCCTGGTAGTTTAAGGCCTTAAGTCTCGATGTTCATGGAATTTGACCACGCGAATGTTGTTTATAATTAGTAGCCCGTAACGCGTTCGCGTGAATGCATTTGAGATTAAATAAATTAATATTTACCGACTAAAAACAACGTTTATAGTCCGAATTTTTTTAACGAAGCTGAAGAGTTTATTATTCGGAGCCAACCCTTAAATGTAGTGTCAGGTAATACTTGACATAAAGATAAAAATGTCAAAAAGTTGCATCGTGATCGGAATTGAAGAAATATGTTACATTTAAGGTTCGTAGAATAACAGAAAGTAGTTCTACTTAGCTCGCAAAGGACCATGGGCAACTTAGTATGGAGTCTGGGCTCATTGCTCAACAGTGATAAAACCCATACCATTTGAAAGCTTTTGAGCTGAGCATTAATACATGTTATGGCAGCTATGGCGAAATCAAGTGCAAACATGGTGTTTTCGAGCACTCAAAATATAATAATTACCTACTTTGGGAGTTAGTAGCAATAGCTTATTGTGTTGTATATTTAAAGAAAAT